>JAJJMC010000373.1:2324897-2341223 GCA_023531435.1 Papaver californicum | reverse complement strand
ATATTATAAAAATATCAATTGTTAGAATTCCATATGGGATTCAAAAAATCATAACCTCTTAAAACTATTGAAAATATTATAAAAATATCAATTGTTAGAATTCCATATGGGATTCAAAAAATCATAACCTCTTAAAACTATTGGAAATACACCGGAAATATATTTAACCATAAATCCACATAAATATAAAAATATATTAAGACTCCGCTAGAGATGCTCTTAAAAAAGGGATTTTAATTCCCAGTTATTTAATAAAATCTTCTCCAGTGCTAGCAATTCCCTAAAATTTATTTGTAGCTTAAAAGAAAAGTTCATCGAAGCGAAAGAAACCAGAAAACGACCACACCTCAACAGAAAAAATTCAAAAGCCTCCTTAAGACTTCCTTCGACACAAATCCCATGAAATTACCACCTTATCTCGTTAACAAAAAACATCCATCGTACACATGTAAATTCCAACCTTATCCTTCGAATTTTTACAAAATGTAAGAACGAGTGATAGTGAATAAAAACACACATTCTTAATCGACCACTTCATTCAACTCTCTCAAAATCAACCTCTCACATGGAAACGTTGTTCTGGAAAGTCTTATGGTTTCATTTGAAACCAAACATTTCTAAAAAAAAGGGTTTTTATTCATTTATTATTTTATTTTATTTATATATAAAGAGAGAAATTTATTAATAAAGTATTGTAAATTGTTTATCCTTGGCTAATAAGTTCGAAATCCACGGACTTAAAACATCGTACTCTTCAAACATAGTCCTATCTTCGTTCCTATCTCTACCCAGCATAAAAAAACTTAAATTAATTAGGATTAATTAACGTTTGGTATTTAAGTTTTGTTTAATTTTAGTGTTTGTTCTAATTTTATCCATATTTAATCTAATATTTTTATTGACATTTCGAATTTATTCCGAATGTGGGCCCATATTAATTATATCCAACAGTCCCAACGAAACCTTTAAATTTATGGTTCCAAATAAAACCCTCAAATTGTAAACATCATTTCTTTTTTATAATTTACTACACAAAATGAATTAAGGAAACAAATAAATTTGAATTTGATAACAACCAAAGTCTTCCAATCATACACAAGCAATCAAAACACACTTTGATCTTCGCCGTGATCACTTCAATCGAACGATATCACACTTCAATCTTCTTCCTGTTTTGCGTTTGAAAGCTCTCCATATCTTCACAAATTCAAATTTGTATCCGAATCAAAACCTAACTTTCTTATTCATTGCAGACTCTCAAGTACTCGCCTTGCCACGTGGAGTGATAGTTGTTACATCTTAGTTGATGCACACTAAATGTACTAATATTCAGCTATTTTTTTTTCAGAACATAACTATTATATTGTATTTCTCTCTTATGTTGCATGAAACCGATACGGGATATAATTACGACACAACATGATTACAGGGACATGTTAAAACTCAAAAACGTGGATTATAGGATACGTTATAAATATATTAAAATGAGATTTACAATATTCTACTCAACAAAATAATTGTTTTTATTTTTAAATACTTAACTATTAATTAAATATAATAAGTAATATGAAATAATGATCTTAGTGTTTTACAAATAATATTTGGATTTGACTAAAAATAAATATATTAATATTGCATTTAGTATCAAATTATGTGGCGTGTTTTTCACGTGCCGGAAATTGCAGGCGAAGTTGTGTCCGATTGTGTGGCAAATACGGTTACGACATCTATTTAGGATCGTTTATGTAACCTAGGTTTCTCTTCTCTCGAACGCTCTTGCACACGAGTTAGATGATTTTTAACATTTTTTTTGGTGGATAAGATCTCACCCATGTTAGTGAACAATTTGGGGAAGTTTATGTGACGGTTTGTTTAAAATTTTAATTTTGTGAAACAAAATTTAATTCCTAATCTGATTTTGTAATAGTGTAAAAATATCTTTTACTCTCTTTCCAAAAAAATCAACCATATAAATACTCGTTTGGCGTCCCACCGTGGCAACTTAGAACACATGAGCACTATTTTAAGAGTTTTTTAAAAAGAATTTAGATATAACTTTTACATAGGTCACGCGGTTCAATTTATGATTTTTATAACTAAATACATACTACCTCCATCTCAGTAAAAGTGTTACTATTATTTTTTTATTTTGACCTATTTTTAGGCTAAAATAAAAAAAGTGATAGTAACACTTTTGTTGAAACGGAGGAAGTACTATTTAAATCATTGCTCACATAGTATATTTGGATAGATTTGTCGTTAAATTGGTCTTTCAACGCGTGCGGTCATCTAATAACTTTCCCGTTTGCTGCCTTTGTTCTCATCCATAAGAGAAAAACAAACCCAAAAGCCATGGATGTTAATTTGTTTCATGAATCTTATGAATCAATGACAATTGATTTACAAGTAAAATCAATCAAATACAAAAGGAAGCCTTAATTTCAATCTAGCAGTCGATTCAATTTCAAGCACCACTATTTAGAACTTCAGTTTTAGTATCATTTACACTTAACCCTAACTAGTAAATTAAGTTTGAGAGATGATTTACCCCCCACTATTCAACGACTCTTCCTCCACTATCATTCAACGCTCTTCTTCGTCTTTGATCCATTTCCTTTGATCCCGATTAAGAAAGAATAACATTTTCTTTCGATTAAAAAACTGTGTTCATGGATATATTTTAGGTGTGATTGTATTCTGGTGGTAGTGGTGTTTAGGTATTGGTGATGGTATATGTTTTTGTTAACCGGAGAAAATAAGGTAGAGAGAGCTTTGAGAACTATTATATTGATGCTTGTCTTTGGATTATTAGTTATCAGTAGAATCCGTGAAACTGAATTATGCATCGCCACATTTATTTTGATGATCTGATGATAGAGTGAGGGGTAAAATGGTTCTATAAAGAAAAATACACGGTAACCGTATATCTCAAGTAGGGAGAGCCATCCAAATTTAATACTCCCTTCGTTTCAGGAAAAGAGTTACTTTTTCTATTTGTACAATTATTAAGGCAAGATGAGAGAGAATAACTTTTGTAATTTATTTCCAGATTTACCCTAACAAAAAGTTTAATACTACATATATCTTTATGATGAGAATAATAACATTTCTTAAAATAATAAGGGTAGTTTTGAAAGTTTGTTATATTGAAAATGAAAGTAACTCTTTTGTTGGAACAAAAATTTAAAGAGAAAGTAACTCTTTTCCTGAAACGGAGGGAGTATGTTTTAAGTTCTATTGTTTTTTATCAAATGTCATGCTTTCTTTTACCTGTTGATATTATAAAACAACTTAATTCTCTATAAAGAAGCTGTTGACGGGTATAAACCACGTAAGAAAGGTTTGAATCTAAAAACTTAGAAATCAGTTTGCTTGCCTAAAAGACAAGGAGGTACGGGATTTAAAAAGTTATTTAAATTCGATCTGGTGATGCTTGCAGAAATGGCCCGGAGATCGATTACCTCTCCAGATGCCCTGTGGTACACTAGACCAAATTTAACGTTTAGAAACAAATATTTTCCGTTGCTGAACGGTCTTGCAACGGCAAAGGCAGTTGCAAAATACCATGTTGTAGTTTTTTGCAACATCTTAAGAACCGTTGCTAAATTCAGTCAGCAACTGATGATCGCATATCCGTTGCGAAATTAAAATATCGCCACAGAAGGTAACGGTTGCGAACTGTTTTTCTATTGCTAATCTTAGAGCTATTTCCAGATATTCTTATTCGAACTGGATATAGTTGTTCTGGTTCATATTTAGCAACACGCGTCGTCAATTGCTAATTTTTGGCAACAAAAAAAAAAGGTCAAGTCTTGGTTAACCTAGTCAAAATCGATTTCCCCTCCAATTTTTCCTGCAACTCCCTGATTCTTCCAATTCTGATGATTCATTTTAATCACCCTCACATTCAACATTCCATTACATAATACTCTAACTACAATGATTATAATTGATTCATCAATTTTAGTTATGCCATTAATAACCCACAAATTCATCAAAAAAATTTATTAAAAAAAAGATTTATCCAAGGAAATGAATTTTATGTAACACAGCTGAAGATAAAAATGTGTATAAGCATCACAAGTAATTACTGAGATGATGAAGATGATTAAATTCTGTGTTTGACATACAATATTCTATGTTGAGATTCATACATGGAAGGGGTGACCTAATTTTCATAACTCAAAAGTATAATCATACAAATATGACAACATATTGACACAAAAATTAACCTGAATCTGTTTTAGAAGAAGCTCATGAAAGGCAAAGCCATAGAGCTTAACAGACTGCTTCTCATCACTAGCAGGACAAGCATCATCTTTTGTTGTTCATCGACAAACTGCCATACAAATATAACAGAAAACAAACCACATACATATGAATTGATGATTAAATATTTGTAAGCCAGAGACATAATTGAAATTTGAAAATAGAATTTACCAGGAATATGATGTACCCCATTCTGCATTGGAGCCCATGGTACCTTAGGTGGTGTTGGATTCCTAATGGACTAACTTGGTAAGGCATGAAGCCACGACATGCATAACGAATCATAAATAAAATAAAATGAATCAACACCCACACAAAAATTGATATCAATGCAATAAAAGAAGCAAAATTGTGGGTATTCATTTTTTTCCAATCTAACAATAATAACCAACAATTTAAAATAAATAAAAAACTGAAAAAAAAATCAAGTGAAGTAAGTAATAACCTGAGATAATATCAAGGCTTTTGAATCATGACTTCATAAGACTTAACAAGCTCATCATACTGATATTTGATTTTTCTGTGTTAAACAGGATGAAGATGTAAATGGATATAAAGACCTTAGATTAGATAAACTTCTGAGCTAAAATGACGTACAAGCTAATATATTAAATATTATTACCTGATCCAAAGACTACGGTGTACGTTTTGTAGCCAGAACAAGAACTTTCTGGTCATTGTTTCCGACACCCTGAATTTTAAAGGGGTAAAAGGTCAGTCAGCTCTAGCCTTTGATCTGAATAACGAGGAGTAACAGTTGAAACATTTATACATCCTAGTATACTTTCATATCGATGTATATAACATACCTGCATCGTACAAGAAGTTCTGTTTTGATACTGCAAATCAAAACAATAAATAGAAAATTACTTTGACTCTCTTTTCCATAAACCAAATCAAATATCAAATGGAGAGTAGGTTACTCATCTAACTACTAAACACCATATAATTAAAAAATAACTATCGCTATGGGCGTACATGAAATTAATATCAAATGAAGAACTTCTGGCCAGCCTAATGCCTAAGTAAATGAGTACTCTATAAGGCCTAAGAGAATGAGTACTCTACCGGACTGTACAGCCTCCTCCAACTTGCCTCATTTTCTCTATCTATCTTGACCTCGTGCATTGCCACAAATGCTGAGTTAATTCCAGATTCATATGAATGACTTTCAAATACTAGAAACTAATTGTTAAAAAAGAAAAGCAGTGGAACAGACCTTTTCCAGGTGTGCAATCTCAATAAATTCTCTTGCTAACAATTCAATAGCTTCAGAAACATAGTCAGATTCCTAAAATAATAAAACATGAAACGAAAAAGAAAGTAAAAATCAGCACCCAAGGTAATAATCATATTAATAACTTCTACGTATGGCGCAAACGAAGCAAAGGATCATAATTGGTCATTACTTCTTTCCTACAAGAAAACTATGATCAGAAATTCAAACAAAGATGTATTGTCCAAGTATCTGTTTAAGTAAATGCAAAATACAAAAATATACATAAGGGAAACACTCGAGATCCTAGTAGCAAGCTACCACATGGGAACCTCACCGAAGCAGAACAAATACAGATATCCTACTTGTTTGGATTTATTTTGTATGACTTTGATCCTCGAACCTAAAAAGTACTTCTACAGTACATTGTTTTGCCTATGAGCAATTTTTAGGTACAAACAACTAGTAAGAGAGTTACCCCTTCTGCACTCTATATGTAAGTGTAAACAGAAAAAAAAAGGAACTATCTCAAATGCAAATCTTTACCAAAGAAATGGACTTCATGAGACATTCTACTTAACACGACTTCATCTTTGTCATGGTTTTTCAAAAATGGGGCTTTGTTGTATAAGAAAGGGCATATTTAGTAGGCATGCCATTGATTCGATGGGTTTAAACCTTCCTTGCGTTGGACAAATGATAGACAATATTGGATATAATTTCCTAAGGACGGTAGTAGAAACTTTGTGAATTGTGGGAATTTAGATATTGTAGAGATATATGTTCACGTGAAACCTGCTTTTGGAAGAACCTTCACTGATATTTTGATGTGGGTATTTTTTCCCTTCAGTGGGACATCTACTCTTAAGATTGCAGTGTTGAATACTGCACTGAGTAAGGTAGGGGGACATGTTTGTGATTGGGAGCATTAGACACTTCGAATAAGCAAATTAATTGGTGAACTTTGGAGTATATACTTCTCACAGCACAGTGATGGCGAATGGGTGGATGCTTTCAACTTGGAGTTATCGAAGGAAATAAGGAAATTGATTATTTATAAAATAAAACAGGCATGCAAGTTTTCGACACCCCAGGAACTTCTTGCAAGGATCTCTTGTTATTGGAGTAAGGAATGATGCTGTAAAAAAAAATTCATGTGGATTCAATCCTTAAATATGAAGTCGTTGAAACTGAATATCTAGGAGACGACACGATCGTTAGAGAACCAAACTGGTTGTAATATATGAGGCAGTTGGGACCAGGACGGAAGAAAATTCACCGTTTTTTTAGGGTGAAAACAATTCTATCGTAAAATAGTATTTTCAGGTAGGTTCGAGAGATAAAACTTGAAAAGGACAAGCCTAAACCGATAAATGTCCGTTCAAGTCCTGCTTCGATCACAAAGGTGGATATATGATGGGCTGATATTAGGGGAAGGAAGCAAAGAAGATTGAGAAATCAATGTGTGATTGGAAATAGTAGCGTGTAGTTTTAGAATGGATTATCTCTGGGATAGATCATTGATCTGTATTCTTAGTTCCTTGTCGAATATATGAAACATCTATTTATAGTTCTTATAGAAAACACACTGATTTCTCGTAAGTGGTGGAAGCTACAGAAGAGGTGAGAAGTGACGATTGTGGAGATTGTAGTGGAGTCATGTCCGAAAAATAAGGAAGACTTATCTGACCACTACTCCTCGTACTCTCAATTGCTCTGAAACTGTCATACTATTTATTAACTTCTTGTTCGTGGATGTGTTGCCACAACGCACGATTTTCGTAGACCGTCATACCATTACCCCAATGAGAATCCCCCCATGTGTTGTATTTTATATCTCATAAAAATAGTGGAGTCGTGGACCACCACTATTTTGATTAGGTCAAGTCAATAACTTTCTAAGTCAGTGAGGCAAGTTGCGCAACTCACCAAATTGATAGTTAGACTGATCAGTGTCGAGTCTGGTAAGAAAATTATGACTTCATGATGAGATATTATTCAACACATGGCACACTTTAATTGGAGGATTTTTTATTATCCTGACACATGGCATATTCTTATTTGATGATGTTGTGGTAGTGGAAACGGAAAAGGAAAGTGGTTTCCTTTAAAGTTATATAAATAGTGGTGGAAACAGGGGAAAAAGGGGGATTTCATTTTAGAGAGTTTTGGTCTGAGCATAACAAGTAGTTCTAGGCATTTTTAGTTTATTTTCTTTTTCTTTTCATTTTGTAACAATGGAGAGCTAGCCCTCTTTATTGGGGTTGAATATGAAGTCAATTTAATTGTGTAAATGATTCAGGTACTCTCTAATAAAGTATTCTCTTGGATTTAATTGCTTATTAATTTCTCTTCTAAAAAACTCCGTTCTTTATTGGTTCTGAATAAATTTCGGCTATTAATGTTTTATAAGTGAAGGAGATTATATTATTTTTGTACAACAAAAGTTGTAGTTATTATTTTAACTGTAGTATATTCCTAGAGATGAGATTGAGTTTGAAACTTTCTTGAGTGATAATATGAATACTTTTTAGAGATGAATGAGTAATTTGTATATTTAATTTGGTGGAATCCGAAACTCTAGGTTTTTCTATATTATTTATTTTTATTAGAGTTAATTAATATTTCTTATTTCATCTTTTAATTTATATTAGCACTTTAATTAATTAAAAGTTAGCAATTGCAATTTCAAAATCCCTGTTGAACGAACCGTGCTTGCATACTGTCTCATCAACAACTGTGCTCTTGCGGTATGATTTAAAAAATCACATCATCGAGATGTGTTCTTTACGAATCAGAGCATTAAGCTGGAATGCGTCTTCGAAGATCAGGCATCAGTTATTCCCAGAATATGCCTATTACAGTAAATTGACGTTGTTTAAATAAGAATTTAAATATCAAAAATGGATACAGAACAAGCCCTAGGAATAGCACTAGAGAAGACATTGGATATTGAACAAGCTCTAGGAATAGCACTAGAGAAGACATCGGATATAGAACAAGCTCTAGGAATAACACTAGGGAAGACGCAAGTTGCTCTATACTAGTGGGTAATCCATCTAGGAGATTGTTATTTTTTATGTAGAGATTATAAAATCTATATGAGTATTGTATCAAGCACTAGTACTATTCTAAGGATTTCATACATAGAAGGATACTGAGTCATACAATAATCATGATTTTATACATATGTATATATAAAGAGAGAGACACAGACACCCATTGTAACTTAGTATATTCCTAGGACTCTTTGCAGAATGAAAATATACTAAGGTTTGACATATTCTGATACCCGGGTCAGAAACATATATTTCTTTTTGGATTTTCGCCCTTGTTAAAAATTCACCATCTACAACTGCTCTTGCCGTTGTTGGGCCTTTTTTTTGACTTTTTAGCTTTTGTCTCCTTTAAAAAATTTCTCCATATTTTCAATTGCAGAACCTTTCCATTAGGGAAACTCTTATGGTATGGATGTTAAATCATCCACAAGTCAAGGAGAATCCATGTAAGTAGAGATGGTCAGTGCTTTATAGAGATTTATCCCACTATGGAGTTGTAGATATACATCCATAAATTACGTTCACATATATCTTTTCTTGTTTTTAATATTTTTAAAAAACAAAAAAAATTTGCCATCCGGTTACATAATAACAGGATGAGGAGAAAAAACAAAAAGATAATATAACATATGATCATTGAGTGACTAGATGAGAAAACAAAATAAATTATTCATCCGGTCATTTGATGACCTTTTGTCCTCTCCGGTCATTGAATGACCTGTCGTCCTATCCGGACATTGAGTGACCTTATGGATTATCCATAATGATCCCTTTAAATTTAAGGGGTAGGATCTGAATTTTACAAAGATATGGATGATGAAATCATCCAAAGTGGCATTTTTTAATCTATAAAAAATGGATTATCATAAAGATATAGATGATTTTTTCCTCCACCGGAGTTGTCCTTATAAAGGTGAAAAAAAACAAAAAGTTGAAGTAATACGTAATTTTTTTATAAATAATGGAACATAATCGTTAATTTCAATATTTAGTATTTTAAGTATGTTTTTTTATGTGAAGTGATGGTTATGGATTTCACATTTATATAAATATTTAATTTCTTTGGATGAAGGTTTGGAAAGTACTTAATGGACAAAACAAGAATCTACTGATAAACTCCACAAGTGTTTGTTTAATGACATCCATTATCATCTATTAACTGTACTGTGTTTGAATGACATAAATTGTTTAAACTAATCATTTTACTTTTGTCAATGAAGGCATCATATCAATTAAACAAGTGGTCATTCTTTTACGAAGGCAATTTCTATTTGGGCAAGTGCTAATTTGGTACACTTTTGAAACATTTTCTCTTTGGCATATGAATGAAAACATCATGTAATGGAATGAAAACATGAAATCCTTTATAGACATACATCGATTGATAAACTAGTTCGTATATTGCACGGGCATAAAAAAACCTTATATAAATATATACTTGGAAAGGCTACAAAAACAACATAGAGTGCTTATAGTTATTTGTGAGAACTGTATTCTTAATTCTCTTACGTAACATGTGTAGAAGTACATGACTCGTATCTTGATACAAAATCATAAATATACACAAATATTTATATGTTTTTGTTGTTAAGCAGAGGACAATTTGACGATTCTAGACTTTGTCAAAAATTCACCGTCTATATTAAGTCGCCTACTTAGTGAGGAACAATAATGTTTCGCAGTAAGCACTAGCTGGTGATAATATATTTCCAACAATCATGTAAAGCCAGAAATTCAAAAATACAAGTGAATATACTTAGTTTTTGTCACCCAGGGCTGAGATAGACACCCCTTAGCATTAACCCTGGCTGGGATTTATAGATGCTAACATTGGCGCCATGATTAATCCGTGAGTAGTAAGGATATATTGTTGGCGCCAAGGCTTCATGGGCTATGGCTCGGTTCTTTTGATCCAACAAGGGTGAGTCCCCTTATATTCACGTATATATAACTCCCCCCCCCCCCCTTCAATTCATAGTGCCACCTCCATTCAACTTTTCTTCTACTTTTTTCTCTTCACGAGCAGGCAACAAAGAGATTTTTCTCCTTGAGTTAATGGTTGAAAGAGTTGTTTCCTCCTCGAGTTGATACTGTCAAGCGAGAACTGAGATGCTCCCCTCAAGTCATTCTTGTTGGAGAAGCGAGAAAGTTGAATTGTTGGCGGTACATAGTGAGATCCTGACTGCTTCTCCAAGTTAGTGTTGTCCAGCGAGAAAGGTATGCTCTTCCAAGTTGGCGTTGTCAAGAGAGAAAGGTTTGCTCCTCGAATTGGCGTTGTCAATAAAGTGAGAGAACTGATCCTCGAGTTGGCGATGTTAGCAAAGTGAGAGAATTCCTCATCGAGGTCACGTCCTGTCTAAAAAGATAGACAAATGCTCCTCAAGTTGGCACCGTTAGCAAAGCGAGATAGTTGCTCCTCGAGGTCAAGTCTTGTCTTCATCCATAGCGAAGTAAGTGTTATTCGGATTTTCCTCTTCTAATATTCATTCTTTTCTTAAGGATATAATTAGCACTTGTTCCTTGTAACCCTGGATTTTCACCATAAAACATCGATAAACAGATCCTTTTTCCCAATTTTCTGAACCATCAATCAGAGTAAGCTAGGGTTTTAGTGGTTTTAATTTGTTTTTTTATTTTTTTAAATACATTGTGAAAAGATCAGTACATTAGAATTATATTGTTGTTGATGTGGAAGAGAACTCAAATCCATTGCAGATGACTAGTGAATATGAAGGTGACACTTGCGCAGCCTCTAGCCATAACATAGAGGAAAATCCTGATGCATCATCCCATGAAAATGTTTCTCACATTCGTGACAAGTTCTTTGAACATATTACTGGAAAAACAAGCGTACCTTCTAGCTTCATAGGTTGTTTTATTCCAAACCCCAAAAAGTTTGTCATTACCCAGAGAATTACTACTGAAGCTGTCACTAATCTCTGTTTGCAGAGGGAAGAATACGTAGCTTCTTTTGTTGACTTCATGACTCCTCAAATTCCTCTTCTGAAATGGATAGGATGGTGTAAAGTCATGTTGATCGATCTTAGAGTAAAAGAAGTTTTAGAAGACGCGTGTGTGTTTCATGCAGTCAGAGTATCTGAAACTCTGAGGATCAACAAGGATGTGAAAGGCTTGTTGGCTTTTGCTTCCCGTTGGTGTGAACCAACTAATTCAATGCTATGTGCATGGGGTGAATTGACAAATACTTTAGAAGACGTAGCTAGCATGTTGCAAATTCCAAATGTGGGGAACATTCCTACTGAACAATCTATTGATGAGAAACATGCAATTGTAATTTTGACAGAAAAGATAAAAAAACTTCAGCAAAGCTCAGGTCATGGCAGCATGAATTCTGTGAGATGGATTGGTTATTGGTGGAATGGTAAATAAAGTGTCTGTTGATGGTCTTGCTATTAACCATTCCTTGAGTACAGCTGCATTTATGACACTTTGGTTATCTAGAGATGTGTTTGAAGACTTCCCTGGCGGTAAGTTAAAGCCTTTAGTCGTTTATCTTGCTGTGGCACTCGTTGATGGTGATGTTTTTCCTCTTGGTAGCTTATTTCTTGGCTCTTTATACTCCAATTTGGATTACTTATCTCGTGATATGAGGCTTTCTAATGGTCTCATGAAGATTGATTATTATATTCACACCGTGTTTCTTCAAACATAGTTATGAGAGCATTTCCTAGAGTATGCTCCTCGTACTGTGCCTTCGTTTCTAGATAAAGATATCGACTATGCAAGATTTTTTTGCTGGAGCAGTAAGAAGTTTACCTCTGTGAACATTGATGATTTGATTGATGATGAGATCGAGATGGATTTTAGGCCTTGGAGTTCAAAGCATGATCATATTATCATGTCGACCACCTTTTTTGAAGCCGCTGATATGGTTCTTTGGTCAGGTCAGAGAGGAAAGACTAATTTTTCTTTTGTTTTTCAGGCTACATTCATGAATAACCATGTTCCAGGTTACATTCTCGCTTTCAATGTAGGTAACTACTCAGCACAGGCGTATAACTTCGATTGTGCAGCTCGTTAGATGGGTTTCGACCAAGAGATTCCTCATGGTCGTATTGAGGCGCCTTCTGTCGAAGAATTGAAGGAAAACTTGGATGCTCGTAACGTTGAAGGAAATATCCTCCCGTTTTTGCATTCTGGTAGAAATGAGAGAGTATCGGCTATGTATGCAGAGTTATGGAATGCGGAGAGAGATCATTTCACAAAGTTTATATCAGGATCTCCCTTGGTAGTGCGTGATGCTCCTTCCAAGAGTGATGTAGCTCTTTGTCCCAATTTGAAGAAAACCACTGAAGTTAAGCGTAAATTGATTACTGACGCCGTAGAGCAGGCAACAATCTTCTTTAACCCACTTTTCTCGGAAAAGTGTATGGATATTACGATTAATTTCCGAGTTACTCATTACAGTGTGTACGTTTAGTACGCTCTCGAATGAATAATTTCCCTGTTACTAATGAAAGTCCCAGTCTGTGAGGAGATGGCCACGAAGGATTATTCCTGGAAGTACGGTTCGACCCCGTAACAAAGTGAGTTTCTTGTTGATAATCTTCTTTAACTTTGTATACCTTGTAAGTTAAAAGTATACTTACACTACACCATTTTTAGTGTTTCGTAACGGTAAATTTTGGTACAAAATGGGCTTGCACAGAATCAGACTGTTGTAAAACACGGTGTTGCATATTTTCGCAACAGTTGTATTATCGTTGTGAATTTGAGGTTGCAACGGTAGGACGCAACAGTTTTCAGATGTTGCGAAATTTTTGCAACTCCTGCAACGGTTGCGAAACTGAAATTTTGCAACTGCTCACAGCAGTTACGAAAATTTTTGCGACATAAAAAAAGTGGTTTTGACCTGCAACAATTCCCCTGTAACAAATTCAAGTCTCCCATGTTCATTTGGAAATCAAACTAATCCCCAACAAAACTAACTATTAAGAAAGTATTCTTTATTAGTTTATCACCATGACATATCGTGACGAACTCCATATACACAAAAGTAAGAAACACATCACAAAAATAATATGAAGGATTGTCATTTACATTTTAGTTTGGAGATTTACACAACCCAGTTAGCATCAGTATGTATATATATATATAGCAAAACAGCACTAAAAGCCAATGTTGACATGACATTTACAGCAACATGCATTTGTACATGATGTGTTGTATAAAAGTTTCAAAATAACCCAGTTTTAATAGCACCTTGATATTCTATGAATCAGTAAGCAGCATAGTGAATTAGTCAATCCCCAAATCCCAATCAGCGGTGGGGACAATCCATGTTCCAAAGTCGTGCAAAATGTTTCATCTAATGTCATTGCCTTATCATCACCAGATTGTCGGTCCTGAAATCACATTACCATTTATTAGATAGGTGTTTTTTAACAGTACAAAGTTCACAAAACTCAGCAAGACTCCAGTTTCAAATTAAGCAAGAGTATAAGAACAAACATCCAAGCAAGAGACTGAAACATTTAAGCATCAACATAAGACTCCAGTTTCAAATTAAGCAGGATTATATCTAAGGATGTTAAATTTTATAACTTAAAGTACATAATATTGGTCACCAAAAGTATACAAGAGCTACTCCCACTCTGAAAAGATTCACAAAACAAATAAATTAAGCATGCTACAGAAACAGTATTAGGAGATACCATCATGAATACCAATGAATAAAAAATAAAAAAATAGAAGTTTATTTTCGAAATGACACTAGCATAATAATCTAATCCAGCACAAGGTTTACTCAAAAGGTCACCACAAACTCACCTGGTACAACATCAATGCATGTCATCTTATCAGGAAAATGTTTGAGAACTAGTGATACAAAGTGATTGCAGCTCTTCTGTACAACATCAAAAAAACAGTGGTTTTGACCGCTCAAAATCAAGTTCTCTGCATTCTGAAAAATAAGCAAGCATACAATCATTTCCTAAATTACAGTTCTTTTAGAAGTGAGAACGTACACATTAGAAGTGGCACATTACAAGTTAGAACGTACACATTAAAATCGGCATTTCTATGATTAACCAAAAAAGAGAACATACCTAACACTAACAGCTTTTTGAATAAGCTTTTCACTTACACAGCCCTTTCACATTTTTCATAGCAATCATTATTCAGCTTCTACTACAACCAACTTATACTACAAGTCATTGATGATAAACATTAGCCTGATTGTTTGCAAAAAAAGAGCTATAACAAAAAGAGTTCAGAGGTTTACTTAATATTCGAAGACAAACCACACAACTAACAATACGAGGAACACAATTAGTCACTGTAAAATGCTTGATAGACTCTTTAAATCAACCAAAAGAAAGGAAAAAGAAATGAGTACCAACTGCACCCTCTTCACTAGGTTTGACTGCCCCTAATAAAGCCTATCATCAGAAGATTATGAACTCCATGTTGAGAACCAGTACCAACAAGCATTGCCTGAAACAATAATAACATCCCCTTATGTCAAAAAAGAATAACTGGTCTACATAAGAAAAACAGTGAAAACCAAATGGTTAGTAACTAAAAGGTTTTTTTTTAATAAAAACAAACAATAATATGAAATTCATATGCACCCACCTCCGCAATTGCATCCCTATCCATACGGGTCTCTTCTCTATAGTGCGCAGTTTGTAGCAGCTCTTTACCATTCCCAAATAGAAATTATAAGCAAGTGGAGATCAAATTAAAAAAGCACACTTGTGAATCTAAATCCAATATGAATATAAACTGAACTTACCACATATCTCCTGTATCTTACTACAATGAGACAAGATAGTAAATGCATCATCAAACAAAGGCATTGTAAATAAGACTCGGTCTACTCAAATGATTGTTAAGAATTTGCTCCCTTCAATATCTTCACAATGTCAAGTAGTTATGGTTAAATATAATAGAGAGATACTTATAATTGTAATGCATGTTGTATCTGTCATAATAGAACTATATCTTTATACATTCAACTAGATATGAAGTTCATGTATGCACAACGTCAATTTATAATAAGTAAAAGTCATGGTCAGAATTACATTGAGAGATCAAGGTATTTGTCATTTTACAAAACTATATAAGCCCCAGTTTGCAAACTGAACAAATTGCACTTAAACTAACCAAGGAAATAAAGTAATAAACAAATTGATTATCATCAAATTCTCACGATTCTAGAGTCTAAACATCTTTCTAAACAATGTAGTATTGAAAAGTTTTTGGTTTCTTCAATCCACAATCACCATATCTACTACTGAAAGTAGTTAGCATTCTATAAACTCATAGACACTAATCATAAGTAGAATGTTGAAACCGAAACCACAAAAATGTAACAAATGAGATGGATAAGAGAAGGAACTGTACAGTAAAAGAAGGGATGCCAACGAACCTGCAATAATGTGTTATCCCGACTCCTTAATAGTTTACACCACCATAGGATCAGATTTGACAGCCGCTTAAGCCCTTCAACCATCTTAGAGAAAGAGAGGTTGTGAGAAAAGACCCCATCTCTTTACAGCAGACCTAGAACCCCATCTCTTCCTGTAACAAAATCAAATTCAATTTGAATTTCAAAACCCTAATCTTATCCTGACCTATTTTTTGAAATTTCATTTACACAATCAACATATATCAAATAAACAAACAAAACCCCTTTGATTGATTCCCATCGAATTGAGAAAAGAAATCTAAGAAGAGAGAAAGAAAGTGTTAATTTGAGAATCTGAAATTAGAACGAAGAAAAGATTGAAAATGGAGATCTAGGGTTTTGGTTGGGGG
>JAJJMC010000373.1:2253369-2324797 GCA_023531435.1 Papaver californicum | reverse complement strand
GTTTATTAAGTTATCATCTCTGCTTCATTTTCTTCTGCTTGTGCTCTTCTCTTACAGAAAAAGAAGGAGCAGAGAATTAAAAAAGAAAACGAGTAAGGAAGAGAGGAGAATGAGAGGTAGAGAAGAGATTCAGAGAATGGGAATGAGGTGTTCTCGATAATCAAAAAGACCGAGTCAGTTTTGAAGCTGACTCGAGTATCTGAATGGGCTGAAATCGAGTCAGCTTGAAAGTGTGGGTACCCGCACATACGAGTCGCACATGTACAACTCAATTTTGTTGCGAATCGTAACAAGAATAAATTGTTGCAAGTTTTGTAACAAACATAAAACTATTGCAAAAAATTTACAACTGAAATTCGAAACTGAAAAATTCGCAACAGGGGCAAAGATGTTGCGAAATCTAGTTACTAATCCTTGAATTTGGTATAGTGTTATTATTCAATGATACTTTCATGTAGTCTACGAGCCTGAATATTCGTGCTGACCACATTGATGCTTCTGAGGATTCTGGAAACACCATGAGTATGGAGGACAACGACGATTGAAGAACTTGAAGACTTTTCCCACACCGGTGAACTTTATGAAGAATCCAACCTTGATATTGTGGATAAAGAAGTAAATAATAGAGATGAAGTAACGTCGGGCTCCTCTATCATCTTAGACTAACCCCAAGTAAGTTTTCTTCAGCTTGAGGTCATAATATAACATGTAGGCTTCTTGAATATACATATTAATACACAAATTAATGAAGAACTTCGTAGATTTTCGTCGTCAAATATTTCAGAAGTATAGTCCTTGGGAAAAACGCTTTAGAATCTTCATACGATGTTGGTTTTTTGATGGTTAACCTTAATATCTTGATCAGAAAAAATAATTCTACGGCTTTTAAAGAAAAAAATCTAGGTTTTGAGCCTATATGGGGCGTAAAAAAGACCTACCAGCAAAATTCAAGAGGGATACAGGAAAATTATGACAGTTTTCAGCTGTAACATTGCCTACCGTTTCGGCCATAACTCTTAGCTCGTTCATCCGACTAATGTTCCCTTTTAGTATGTTATAGAAGACATCCATATGAAAGTTTTGGTATATAAATTATGCTTAGATTCTTCACAAATTATCTGAATCTTTCGAGTTTGTAGTAGTCGACGTAAAACATTTCTGACGAGTTTTTCTGTAAAATGTCTCGTAATAGCTCCGGACCATATATTGCTACCAAAAACACTTTGTAATGAATGTATATGTTATTTATGGATATGTACTGTGAATTTTATGATCTATACTCAAATTTTATAGCGTTTGAGACATTTTACCTTATTATGCCCGTAACTCTTATACTTTTATGGAAGGAATGGTCCAAAACAGATAGATAGATTGCTAATGACGGATTGGGAGTTACCATGGCCTGTGATGTAGATGATACCCTCCTCCTGACTGAAAATAATGGGCGATCTCCCTCTGGCATACTTGTTGAAGACAACGCTTCAAACGATGTTGATATGCAGAACAATAATATAATAGAGAATGCACTGATCGAACATCCTAATGTGTGTATTGGCATTGAATTACGATTTGCTAGGATTCTCCCTGTATATGCGTGTGTTGGAGGTTTTATTATTCCATCCGCTTATGTTGAGTTGCATATCAAGATATGGAAGAAGATCGGCACTTATTAATGGGTAATTCCAAAAATTATTGTGTTTTGGAGAGGGAGGTTTCTGTTTACTACCAACTATACAAGAGATGACCTTTCTTCCCAAGAATGAAATCTCTGAATTTATGCTCAATAAATGGGAGGAAACCTTGGAGGAAGCTGGGAATTCTGGACTTGACATTAAATGGCTTCGTCGTCATTTGGAAGCCACACATGAGATTTTTGATGACGTAGGTGTGTTTTCTAGTTTGGATGAGGTTGCCAAAGCTAGGAAAGAGTTTGAAAGGATGTCTCAAGAGTTGAAGCTTGCAACAAAAGTTCTTGGGAAAGCAGAGAAAGCACACACTGATGGAACATAACCAGTCTTTAAAGACTTTTTTTAGATAATTTCTGGTTTTTGAACTTCTATAGGTTATAGAATACTTTATGGTTTTCTTTTGGGATTTTGAGTAGGTAGCTTTTGACAAGTGGTTTCAAAGAGATTTTTTTTTCTTCTAAAATAATGATATTTTATTTAATTGATAAAGTTTGACATCCTAAGTATGAATGCAGAAGCATATGTGTATGTACCTTCAAATCACACAAGCCATATTCATATGTACAAAAGCCATTCACATTGATTCAAACAACCACTAGATACTAATAGAAATGAATGAAATCTTCCAATACATGCTGAATAAGATACTCAATTGAATCATATTAAGACACTCACTTTTCCTTAACATCATTTCATCAATACTGTAACTTATCACATATCTATCATTTAATGTTTGAATTTTTTTTTTTTGGTCGAATGTTTTTTATACTGATTAATTGAATAACAATGCAACACTACAACATTCACTTCAATTATTAAACAACAAATTCTCACTATTTATAATCACCAGAAGACGAAACCATGAAATTTTTGAAACATAATCAACATGCAAAATCGAACAATAAACCCTAAAAATTGTATCAACATGAACAACACCAGAAACCCTAGAAATTATAATCAACATGAACAAAAAACCATACAACAACATCAAAAATCGAAGTAAATTTACATATTACTCCATCATCTTCAGCAAAAAAAAAAAAAAAATTCTTTTTCCTCTCATCTTTTTTGTTTTGTTTGGAGTAGATATTATTGATTTATGGTAGGGGTTTTCAGTTATCGTTTGGTTTTCAGTTATCTTTTTTGAAGTTGATTTCAGTTTGGGATCGGTTTATGCAACTGAAATCAAACGACAATTTTTGACAGTCTTTTTGATTTTAGTTTCAGGTGAGATCTGATTTCTCTCTCCTGAAACTGAAAATAATATGGTCGGTGAGAGAGAAAGGTAAGTTAGCATAGTTATATACTCAAGGTTAATTTAGTCATTTCAGGTTCAAATAAAATTAATTTTAATTTACGGCTTAGGTATAGATATCTTTCAAATAAGAGTTTAGTTTTATGGGTAACCTATGGGTGGGGCCTTAGCCTAACTTCCCTGTGTGAATGAAAATATTTACTAGTAGTGAAAACCCTAGTTAACAATTCGGAGTATTATTCGGGAACCGCTCGAATTACTCCAACTCCGGACCACGTCCGTGTTTTGTGGCCTTAACGAATAATTCGCAAATTTTGCGAATTCACGCATTATTCGGACGATTGATTTGTTGTGTTTTGGATCAGCCAAAGTGTATTCATATAACCCACCACCAATCAAATTGTTTTCAATCCTATATCTTCTTATAACCTAGCCCATATCTTCTTTGTAACCCATATTTTAGCTTTTTTTTTTTAAATGTGACCGGTAGGATTTGAACACTCAACTTATTGCTTCTTCACCTAGCCTTCAACTATTGGACTAGTTATCTTTTGGTGTTAAATCTAGATATACTATGTATATATATATATATATATATCATTGAATCACGTATCATTCTCCCTACACACCTAATACATATTTATTTTATTAATTAAGCCTAAAACATATTTATTTTATTCATTAATATATAACGAATTTTCAATGCCGAACTCAAATTAATAAAATATTTATACACGTACGTATATCGTTTCGAAATACAAACTGTTGACCGTATTTTTGACCGAATTTGGCTTTTACGAATCCGAATAATACTCGTACGTTTGTCGTTCCATACGTTTTTTGAATTCCGAAGTACTGACTAGGATGAAAACTACTGTCAGACCCTTTTTTTTCAAAAAAAAATTCACCATGAAACCTACGGTCGAAAAATATCACGGACACGCCCAATTATTGAGAAAAATTTACTCATAAACCCATTTGTTTAAAAAAATTCTAGATTTCGTTTGTTATAAATGGCTAAAATACATTTTTATGTTGTCGGGTGATTTCCTTAAAGAGAGAGAGAGAAAATTGAGACAAAACCTTATGTATTTTTTGAAGATGAAATCTGCAACTGAGAGAGCGATTTAATATTTTTTTTAAAGAAATATTGTCGTTCGTGGCTGTCGATGTATTAAGAAGAGGAGGAACATGATTATTAGCAGCTTCATTAATGTTTTCTTCTAGATCTGGTGATGTTGTTTTTGGATCTTCTTAATAGTAAGATTCAAAATATTAGTTTATCTTTAGATCGTGTATATTTTTTTATTATTGATGTTGTATATCGATTATTTATTAGATCAATTTGTTACTGGATTGATGTTTTTTTATGCAACTTCGATTGGAAATATACATTATAATCTAATGTTGTATCATGCAGCTCCTTTGTTGTTTCCTGTGGGCTATAGATTGGAGTAAGCAATCTCTAATGAGTTTTTTTTTGTTTCAAAAATATTGGAATTGCGAAAGTAATTAATGAGTGTTAGCTCCTGATAACAATGAGATATTGAAGCCTGTCAATGGTTCTATATAAGTTGGAAAGATGATGCCAGGATTTGAGGTTACTCTCTTATCTGAAATGTTCGTTGGTTGCTTTTATTTAATTTTAGTATTGAACTAATTTTCCATCTTTGTTATTTCAAGGAGGGGTCAATTCTATAAAATGGGATCATATGGTGCTTTGTTGGTTTCTTGCTCCGATGATGGCATTGTAAAGGTGATTTCTGCAAATATTCGTCCCAAATATTATGTATTTGATTGATTAGATTGATTAATTATTAATTTTCATTCATAATTTAGCTCCCAATTGGATTTTATATAGCCTTGTTTTCCTTATTTTATAATGCGTTAACATCTGGTCGGTGAAGGAATGAAAAAATTTAAAAACATACGAAGGGAGCGATAGCATTTGAAGTCTCCTGGAATAAAAAAGGTACCAAAATTGCTTCATGTTTTTCCTACAGGGTGTGTGTTATGGATGTGAGAATGTGCAAGATACGTAGCTGCTTTGAGACGTCTGAACAACTAAAGAATCAATACTTCTTTCCAAAAAACAAAAAATAGGTGGTCGGTTGTGATCCAAGCAAAATTAAGTCAAGTTATTTACTTCACAAATATGGATTAAAGTATAGTAGTAATAACAAGTTTGTTCCTCAGGGAAATATGGGTTGTTAACTATTTTTAACTACTTATGTAAATAGAGGGGTTTTGATTTATAATTTGAACTAAATTAAATTAATAAAAATAATTAAAGTTATAAATAATATGATGAGAGTACTGGTTAGAGATTTCATCTTCCGTCATCAAACATGTTATCAGTCAAACTTAATTTTCAATTTTTTTCTCAATATCAATAACCTAAAGCATCCTATTGCAGGTCTACTTCGGCAAAACTCCTTTTATTATCAAAGGCGCAGGAGCCACTCTCTGCATCCTTTTCACTAGATAACTTGGAGCAAGAGTCACTCAAATTTAACCCAATGAAAGCAATGGTATTTGTGAGTTGAGGTTATTCTAAGCAATCCGGCGCAAGAGCCACTCGGATTTAACCTAGGTCAAGCTTCTACACATAATTGCATGGCAACATCCCGTCGTTAAATATTATCAATGCTACTTATAACAAGGATTTTTAGACAATTCTGAATCTCAAATCCTAGTTTAGCTATAGATATTGATATATGGTTATTTAATTCACGACTTAAACAAACTAATACTCAATCATACATGGCTTTACTAATAGTAGAACATGAACGATATTAAAAAGATTATAAAAATTAAGAATGAATAATTTTGATTAATAAATATGTCATAGACTTCGGAATACATCTCTAACCAATAGAAGAACCTAGCTACTCATAAAGGAAGTAAATAAAAATCAAAATAGAAAGAGTATCGAAAGCAAACTGTTGTCGTAAACGAGCTTTAGCTATCCCCGTTGATGTCGCAACAAACTTGAGCTATTGATGCATATAAGCTAACTGGTTAGTTAAAGAAAATAAGAGAATTATCTATTTCAGAACTTTAACCGAGCAGAAGTGGGCGTGAACTGTGTTGAGAAGATATGCCTCGGTTGGTACTATGTGCCTCTATTTATAACTTCTCAACCCTACAAATTTGAATCTGATGACTACCCAACAATTCCAGACCGATTCAAACACCAAAAAGCCTAACCATCATCACTGTTAATCAACTAGAATTAACGGTAGAAACATCATTTTCCACTAACCTCTCGACTGGACACTTATCAAGCTCTGAATTCTCTGTCAAGTCATCGAGTTTGATAATAAGGCAAACTCCCTAGCCGCCTTAAACTTTACTCTCTCTGAATTCTTCTTCAATAGGGATTAACGGCAACAAGCAATTATCTCTCTGAATCCCTGCATTGTCGCTGTAAAACTCTTCCAAAACCAAACTAGCTCAAGCTTCTTTATCCACCCTGACTTTCTCGAATTGCATATCCACTTCTCTGCCAAAACAAACAAATTCAAACACCGTCTTCAAATCTCATGAACCTATTTTTTCTTGTTCTTCTTCTATTCAAGCCACAGAACACAGACTCATACCGATAAGCTCTCTCGATATTTCTTCTTAACCTCTATATTAAACCCACTGCTCAAATATTTCTTCACTTCTGTAATATCCTCTCTAGAGCCAAATCGATTTCAACAGAACAATCGAAGTCAGACCACTTCAATCTCCATCTATGTTATCTTATATGTCTTATTTTCAATACCACTCGCAATCACCTATTCACAGCATCACCAAAACCAACAGCAGAGATCATCAGTCCATCATTGAACGCCATGATCAATCATGATCAATCACAGCCATCATCACTCCCGAGCTCATCACAACTGCCATTACAGGCCTTCGCTGTAACACCCATATCTACCGAATCCATCTCCAATAGAAACAATCATCATCAGCCCTAACCAACTTCCCTTCTCTTCTATCGAACAACAACTATCCTTTTTCTTCTTGTTTACTCGACCCAACAACAACCAACAACCATGAAACCTAACTTTGATAGACATATTTTTATGTCTAATTTGATCTCATATTTATATTGTTAATTCTCAATTTTTGTACTAATATTGCTATTTTATATATTTTAGGTATTTATAGAAGAATAAAATTTTATGGAGAAATCGGCTCAAAAAATGTTAAAGGCACCCGAGAGGAATTGATAAAGGCACCCCATAAAATGATAATGACACCTTCCATTTCAATTCAGATAATTAGCGGCAAAATAAATTTCTCGATCTGAGAAGCTTCTGCGTGATTTGGCAATTGAGTTTTTGGAGATTTTTAAGGAATTAAAGGCTCGAATATACTCCTGCCTTAAAAGTAGCAAAAAAATCGTATCAAATATCCTTGGAAAGAAAATCAGCAAAAAATACCCTTTTCACGTGAAACAAGAGATGCACATTCCTATTTTGCTTGAAAATACTACCTGAGATATCATCTTAGGACAACTACAAGAAAAAGAAATAAATCATATCGAGAAAGGAAGATATTACCGAGGAAGAAAGAAAATAATTTCCGAGATTAATCGCATTGAAAGGGAGAAGATATTGGAGACTTGAGGAGTTGTTAGTGTTGAGGTATAAATAACAGAGGTTGGGATCGAAGAATGGAGGTTGGCTTCGACCAAAAATCTAGGGAAAAAATCTCTGCAAGTTAGGGTTATTGGAGAAAGAAGGAAGAAGAAGAAGACATCCAGAAACTGTCGTTAAAACCCATTACAAATTCCTTTGAAGTTAATGTCTTTAGCAACTGTTATTGCAAAATTAGTAGCGACAATTTGTGATTTTAAGACACCAAATATCTATGCTTCATCACCAACACCTGAAATAAGTTGTTGAATGATTAATTATTTCAAATAAGTTTTTAATGTTTCAGCGACATTATTGGTCAGTTTTTTTGTATTTCTTTATAAAATCATGAATAAAATGGTTTCTTCATCTATTCTTTTTGGATGAGTAGCTAGATTCTTTCCTATGGTAGAGGAGGAAGTTGTTTTTGATGTGTAATATTTGATAATTTTATTTCTTTCACATAGTTACTCTCTTTTAATTTGTGTCATATAATTACTAATAATTTCTCTTCTAAATATGCTTTATTTTAATTGTTCTGAATGGTTTTAAAATTGTTGATCTTTTATAAGCGAAGGAGGTTATATCTTTGTGAGACGACGAAAATCGTGTAAATAGTGTTTAAACGTTGTATCATCCAAGGCCTGAGATTGGGTTCGAAACGGTCTTGTAGTAATATGAGAGTATTGTGTTTAGGATATTAAGTTTGAATTACCAACTTCAGAAGTAGTGGAATCTGAAACCCTAGGTTTTCCTCATATTTGTTAATTAATTTATTTAGTTTTTTTTTATCTTTTTATTTATTCATTAAAAATTCATCCAAATCAATTTTGTCATTAGCACATCAATTAATTAAAAGTTAGAAATTACAATTATAAAATCCCTGTGGAACGAACCGTGCTTGCATACTGTCTCATCGACAGTTGTGCTCTTGCGGTATAAATTAAAATCCTATCAAGCTTCTCAATTCGAACTAAAGAAGAAGAATGTGGCCCTGAGTAACACAACTGGCGCTCTTAACAAGCAGCCCTTAGCAATAGTGCAGGTGCCTATATAAATATTTGAATCTTAGCTTCCCCTTATAATTCCAGAGTCTTCCTTTATGGGTTCCTTTGGACATGTATGCCCTTTATCATATGACAGAGTGCCAACAGTAGTTGCCCTTGAAATAACCATTTTGCCCTTAGTTCTTGTTTTGCTTATAACTTCTTCATACGACCTCGAAATTACCTCATTCTTTCGCCGTTGGCTTCGTAATTTAATTTTCTACAAGATCGTGAAAAAATATCCTGGAGTTGACTGCGTTCCACTGGGTCTTTGGTATTTCATCCTTTGTAAGGCTCAATTTCACTTCTTTCGGAGATGTGACCTAGTAAAAAACATAAACTAAAAAAAGTAATAATAATACACAGTAATTCATACAAAATCAAGCAAATAAGTGTAAGAAAATGATAATTAAAATATGTAAATTATGCACTTATCCATAGGCAAATGTATGTACAAGTTTTATAGTATAAATAATTCCATAGTTTGTAAATAAAATATCAAAAAGTATAAATACCAACATTACAATTTACTGCAATATTCTGCTCATATTTTGATTTAAATGGAAACCAAGTGAAAAAAATTGTACAAATTTTATATTATTTGTAAAGTGAAGTTGAAATAAGTTAGAGACAAGGTTTGATCAATGCAGAATAATGAACAATAACAACAAATTACTTCTCAAAAGAAATAAAGAGCATGGTAAAGCATAAGGTCGACCAAAATGTCTCCAGAAACACTGTTTATGCATCCTTCTGG
Source organism: Papaver californicum (assembly GCA_023531435.1). NCBI lineage: Eukaryota > Viridiplantae > Streptophyta > Magnoliopsida > Ranunculales > Papaveraceae > Papaver > Papaver californicum. Next base: position 2,315,417 of record JAJJMC010000373.1, on the reverse strand, counting down.
ACTTGGCAAGGTAGTCCCTTTTTGTCTTGGTACCGTATGATATCTTGGATGAGGAGTGTCATGTTGTAAAGATGACCCCCCTTCTTTCATCGCCTTTTTTGCAAGAAGCGTGATCCAAGAAGAGCACTAGAGGGTGCATTTACGATTGCATTTGCTTACATTTTAAATGGATTGTATTTTCATATGTAATTATAAGACTTGTTATTCATTGTAGGTATAAAATCTTTGTAAATTTATTTTTTTATTTTTTGTATTTATGGAGTTTATTTTATTACATGTGCATTTTACTTTGTATTGGATGCCAATTAGTTATGCAGCTACAAAAATAGTTGCATAACATTTATGCCACAGTCGATAAAATTGATGCATAATACATTATGTAACCATTTTTTAGCACTAAAATCAGCCAAAATTGTTGTATAATATGTTATGCCGCTACAAATATGGCTGCATAACACATTATGCATTTTTTTTTGTTAGCACTGAAAAAAAAAGTTGAATAATATGTTACACAACTATAAAAATGGCTGCATAATCTTCCATGCATACGAGAAATTGATTGCATAAAGCATTATGCACTAACTTTTTTGTTAACACTAAAATCAACCAAAAAGGGGTTGCATATACTGTTATGCATAGAGATGCCAATTTATGATCCGGCCCGCGGGTTAACCCGGCTTGTTTTAACCTGTCGCAGCTCGGCTTATTGACTAAATGGGCCGGATTAGGGTTGGCATATATGAACCCGTCAAAAAAACAAGTCGGGCTAGGGTCAACCCGCGGGTTACCCGCCAACCCGCCATGTTCTTTAAAAATCCCTGATTTTAGGGATTTTGGGTGAAAGTTCTACAATTTTCCTTTAAATCATTTTATAACTATCAATATCATTTTAATCTAATTTATAAATGTTTCAGTACCAACTATAATTAGAAATCTACATTAAATTTTCCCAACTTTTCAAAGATCTTGATTTTGAACTAGATAGAAATATCCTCAAATCTTACTAATTTGTGGATCCTAACAAATTAACAAAGTTATACTAATTGAAGGCATAGATTTGTTGCCTATTTAAACATTAAACCATCCATGATCAAATTAAACACCATCAACCACTTCATCAGTACCTATTGAGATTGAAAATATATAAAGAACAAATTATTGATTAAAAGATTTATATAAATAAAAACAAAGAAATAAATAAAAATTGAAATTGAAATATATATACAAAAGGGATTTGGTAATTAGTGATTTATATTCGAGATCTTTGTGGAGTTATATCCGTAAACTATAAAGAGATAAAGAAAAGGAAAGAAACAGATGGCGTTTGAAAAGAAACATAAAAGATATAATATAATTTAGGTTTTTGTTATATGCTGATCTTTATAATCATTACAATATTAATTAATTCAATATATCTAAAACCAATCGGTCCTAAACACAATAGCTCGAATAGTAAGATGGTTATGATGGTAGATTATAACCTATAGGTGCTAGGTTTAATCCCCCTCCAGTAATAATTTTTTAGATTTAATAAAATTCAGTTCATATTTTTCATGCTACAACTAGAGCTAATCCGTCAACCCGCTAGGACTAACCCGTTTAGGATTAGGGTTAGGGTTTTAGGTTTGTACTATTTAAGAAAAAACCTAAAACCCTAACCCGCCCACGGGTTGGCAAGCTAGGGTCGGTTTGACCCTAACCCTAGCTTGTTGACAGTTTTAGACTTATGTAACTATAAAATTGTCTGCACAACCTGTTATACAATCGAGATAATAAATGCATAACGCATTATGCATTCTTTCTATGTTGGAATGTTATTTTTTAAGCATATACATCGTCTTATTCAAATTAGGATTGCACAATGTATATGCATCCTTTGTGGTGGCTGCATAATTTGTTATTCATTTTCTTCTTTTTTGGAATGTTAACTTTTAGGTATATACATCGTTTTAGTGGCTGCATAACCAAATTAGTGGATGCATGAACCAAAATATGGCTGCATAATGTGTTATGCATCCTTTATATTGTCTGCGTAATTGTTATGCATCATTCTTTTTGTTGGAATGCTATTTTTTAGGCATATACATTGTTTTAGTGGTTGTATAACCAAATTAGTGAATGCATACACCAAAATATAGCTGCATAATATGTTATGCATCCTTTATGGTGTCTGCATTATATGTTATGCATCATTTACAGTGGCTGCATAATGGTTATGTATCAAGTTTTCGACATTTGTGCCTAAAAGAACAATTACCTCCGACTTTTTCGTAAAATAAATAAACTTTATATTGTTGTTTGTATTCGATGTGCAGATCTCTTTAAAAGATTTCCAACGAGATAAAATTTATAAAACTTCCAAGGCACGATACTTTATGTTATATTCTATTTTGTTTGCCAATTACACCCCTGAAAAAATAGGATGTATAAGGAGCTCTTCAGACACTTTACTAGGGAGAGAGAAAATCTGAGATTTCTTTATTCTACAAGTAGATCATATTAATAGTACTTGTTTCTCGTTCCTGTTTTTTCATAACTTTAAATAATTATGGATTTGGCGATAATTAGAAAATATTTTAGGTTTGTGAAAACTGAAAAGGAAAAATAATTCTTTTGGGTCTGAGCCTAATTTTTTCTTATTGGACATGAATATGTACTTAGTAAGTTTGTTTTGGATTCGGTCCAAACCCAGAAAATCCAGTCTGTGCCTTATTATTATTTCCTAGGGTGTGATCCCACATCAAATATTTCTCTCCATCTCCAAAGACCCTTTCACCTCTCCTAAACTCTAAACCTCACCATTTGAACTCCAAAGATCTCGATCAGCTGTTCTATAAGGTAATCATTCATCAACAAAAACCCTTCTTCATGTACTCTTCCTTTTAGGGGTTTTCTTAACAAATTTTGTCTTAATTTTAATGTTCTGTTTTGTTCATTGATTCCATATTGTTATTTGCTTTTACTCGTTGTGATCATTTTTTGAATCTAGGGCATTTTATTGGGCATATAGTTCACTTGGTATATTGCACATTACCAAATGCCTTTTGTTAAGTAAGATTAGTAGTATTTGTTTTACAGTTGTCAACTGGTGTTAATGGATTGTCTGTTGTTGTTCTTTGCTTTTGGATTTTTTGTTTCGTTCTTTGTATCTAAATAGCATGATTACCAAATTTTAGGGTAGTTCTTAAACTAGATAAACTTGGGTTTCTTGGTTTCACTTTGAATGTTTCTCTAGGATTAAAGTTTAGGGTTTTTCTTTTTTTGTGGGAACTAAACTGAGGGACCATACTTGTAGACTGCTGTAATGACTTTCAGAAGATATGTTTTACATAATTCACTGTTTGATGATTAAAAACAATATTAGTAGGTACAAGTTAGTAGTAAAAAAAGTTGTATTCCAAGAATCTAAGGTGTGTTTATTTGTAAAAATGAATTATTAATTTCCTTAATACTCTGTCGTAAGGATGGTTGCGTATGTGATTTTCTTTATTTATTTTTAGATTGCAGTCTTTGCATTTCTAATTTTAGAAAAGGCAGTTAGAGTTTAATTTTCAAAAAATTATATGATTGTATGCATAACAGATGCTCGTGGTGCTGTTCTTTAATTTCTAATAGTAACTTCTGGTGCTCGGGTTTTTTAGTGACAACATATGTTTCCTTGGACCGTAAAGATTCTCTTTACTTAGAGCAAGGGCTATGGGTAGAGAACACTCATTCAAAGTGAAAGAGATTGATCAAAATTGATCAAGTTAGGTGCCACTATGGGTAAGGGAAGCACCCTCTTTCACCCAAACTCCTTCATACACTCTATCGGTTGAAGGAGTGCTTGGTAGTCTACACTACACGGGTGATGTTTTCCCGTCCAAGCCAAACGGGTGATGTTTCCCCATCTGGGTATTTTTTAAATATTAAACTCCCAAAACACGGGTCTTACCTAGGTTAGTTATTATTAAAATAACTAAATATTTGTCTGGACGGGTAATCCGTCCAAGTGAAATTTATTTTCTCAAACGGGAGATCTTCAACTGTCTAGTTTGTTTTTCCCATTCCCATATCCCTTGCTCTTACAATGAGTTATATAGAATCCCATTGCCCTTGCTCTTACAATGAGTTATATAGAGGTTAGATTGTTTTATGACATGGAGTAGCACAGCCAACTGGAACAGTGTTATGAGTTATCCTGATGGAAATTTACTTGTCAGGGTATTTAATATTTTCTCTTAAAATTTAGAAAGGTTAGAGGATATATTTGTAGACGAATTTTATGGCATGTCTTGGTTTCTCTGTATTGTAGGCAAAGGGTGTTGCATATCAACTAATTTGTATTTGCAGGGAAAGAGAATAAGAATCGCTGTTTTTACTCGCGAAAAGTTGATTTCCCCTGATTATATTACCATGAAGCTCATTGCATTTCTTCGAACTACTTGTATCCCTCCCACTCTCCTGGAAGAAATTGGTCTGCCGCAATGTCGTTTCATCCATAAGTATGTTCCCAGAGATCCAAAGGATAAGCCAAAGAGGTATACATATCCAGCTTCCTATGATCCATATGGCCCTAGACCCCCACCGTCTGACAAGATCATTCAGCTTGCTGAACGTATGGCTGCCTTAGCTCCTGAAGAACTCGCACGGATTGGTCCCACTCTAAGAGACAAGCTACAACACCCTAAGATGCAACGAATTGAGACAGAAGGTAAGGATCTTGGTTCTCCAGGTGGGGCTTCTGCAAAGATAGAAGAGAAGAAGGCAGAGAAAACAGCATTCGATGTGAAGCTTGAGAAATTTGATGCGGCCTCAAAGATCAAGGTTATCAAAGAGGTTAGAGCATTTACGAGTTTAGGATTGAAGGAGGCTAAGGAACTAGTGGAGAAGACGCCAGTCATAATGAAGCAAGGAGTTACCAAGGAGGAGGCAGACGGAATTATAGAGAAACTCAAAGCTATCGGCGGTGTCGCGGTGATGGAATGAAGTGATCCACTGTTGTAACTTATGTAAGTTTTTATGGGTTTTGTTCAGACATGATGTATGATCTTATGGGCAGGAATTGTAGAAAATTAAGAAATGCCATAAATCCACAAATTTTCCTGCAATTTGGATGAGTTCTCACCCACTAGCACGACGTTGAAGAATAAGTTCCTGGAGCTGATTTCAGGCGTACTGTAGTTTACTGCTGTCCTAGAAATGAAGATGGGGAGAAGAATTTTGGTTTTTTAATTTTCTCCTGATTATGATGACAAATAAAATAGGCTGGGGAGTTCGGCTTAATGTCTTGTCATGGTTTATTTGTATGAATTTTACTGCCTTTTTCTGATTTAACTGCCAAATTGTGTTTCAATTTGTTTTTATTTCTCGGCTTCTAAGTTGTGAGTCTTGTGACCCGACATGAAAACCTTTAAAACCTTTCCTTTTCTTATTGTGAAATCTACCTCCAATCCCATACTATATGGATCTTAAACAAAGAAACTCCATAAAATGGATCTTTTATTATCAAATCCATATTTTTCAGGATTTTGTTACTACTAGGCACAAAACTTTTATTTTTAGGGTTTAGATTTAAATTTTTCGGGTACGATGATATCATCAACTATTTTCTAATACTGATACTAACCTTCTGTATATATAAGTTTATATCAAACAAAAACCAAAAATGGAAACTTAGTTTCATTTTTCTTGTTCTGCTCTCTTCTTCTGTGTCAGAACTAGTTAGAGTTTTTTTCTTCTGATCTCTTCTTCTTCTTCAGAGCTAGGTGATTTGTTTCATTCAATCAGTTTGAATCTGTTTCATCTCGAGAAGAAGAAGATTTACATAATTATTTTTTTCAATTAATCAATTGAATATGTTTCATCTCAAGAAGATTTATAGATCTGAGAGTAATATTTTTTTATAGCATTCGTGAAGAAAGAAAAAGACAATAATCTAGGATTTTTATTTTATTTTTGCTTGTTTTTTTTTTGATTTGTTTTATTTATTTTACTTGATTTCGGTTTTACTGATTTCTGTTTTTGGATTTCGATTTTTTAATACTACAAGAAGAAGAAGAAACAACATTGTTTCAGAAGAAGCACAACAAATCCATAGGTATGATTTTCTCACCTTTTGTTTTTTGTTGTTGTTTGATTTGAATTTTGTTCTTCTTTTTTTTGATTTTTTGATTTTTGTTTTACGATTTTGCATGTCCGATCTGAGAATTGTAGTAGTACTAGATGAGAAGAAGAAGAAGAAGAAGAAACAACATTGTTTCAGAAGATCCATAACAAATCTAGGTACGATTTTCTCACTTTTTATTTTGTGTTGTTTGATTTCAATTTTTTGGATTTCGATTTTGCATGTCCGATCTGAGAAGTGAATTAGTACTAGCTGTAACATGTTTAGAATTGTTGATTGGTTTGTGAATCATCTCAGATTGATACACTTTTAGTTATTTTTTATTGTTTTTAATTTAGTTTTTGATTATTTTATTTTTTTGAATCTATAGATTTTATGGGAATGGATGTGTGGAATATCTTGTTGTTGGTGTTTTTTTTTGAGGAGATATTTATTGTGTTTTATACTCATTAGATTTGTTGATGGTTTGTTATGTGGAATGTGATATCAGTTTTTGAGTATCAACTATTGAGATGATCAGGTTGTTGTCTGTGTTTTAGTGAAGAAGGCTTTTGATTATTTTTGGTGTTTTAGTGAGTAATAGAAATGAATGTGCATTTTTTACCTATGGATATCAACTGGCTAGCATTGTGAGGCATTTTGTCTTGTTTTTTTAACTTGTCGCCATGAATATATCTCTCACGAGGGGGCATCGCCCCCTTGTGAATTGCGTTAGTTTGCTTTTTATTTCATAGAAAACTTGAATGAATTGTTATCTCTTTTTATAAGTTTGAATTCTGCAGGTTGTTTATATTCTCTTAGTCAGGATGCTATTTTTCAGCATGTGTAATCAACGGTTACACTAGACTTTTAAGCATGTGTAATCAACATTTACATAAGGTTTTTAAGCATGCGTAACCAACAGTTACACACTAATTACTGAGCAACATGATATTAACCATTGATAAGACTTTTTTATTTTTATTTTTCAGGTTGTTATGGATGTTATTAATTGTATTGTTGTTGTTCGTTACTTTTCAGATTTCATTACCATTCGTGTTGGTGTTGAAACTACACTTGATGGTTTTAAGGATGAAGTCTGCAAGCAATGGAAACAGTTTACTCCACTTGGTATATGTTTTTTCTTCCGAGAAGATGGGAAAGATCTCCTTGTTAACTGTGGTTACTCACTTCAAACACTGATCTCCTTTACACATAGTAAGAATAAGCCTAGTTTTGATATTAATCTGTAAAATGTCAGTCATGTTGCTTCATGTAGCTCTAGCGCTTCTTCTACTTGTGATTCCAGTAATTCGGTGAGAAACTTTGAAGAAATGGGAATGTATCTAGAGGACCGTAGTAAACGTGCTAAACCTCTACTATCGGATAGTTATCCTAAGGTCTTTTGCGAGGTTGGTCATGTGTTTGTTGATAGAATAAAGGAAGTTAGGATTTCTTACACAAAGTACCGTATTCGAACTGGTTTTAGCATGGTTGTCACACACAGTGAACCTTCCAGGTTTTCGGCTAAGTGTGAAGTAAAATAATATGACTGGAAATTTCATGCAGCTTCTATCGATGAGAGGAACGAAATGTTTAAAGTTAGTTTTTTTTTTGTATTTAGTTTTAAATATGTATTAATTTTTTATTTTTTTTGTTTTCTGTACTTGTGAGAATGTGTAACTTTGAATTATAGATGGTGTCTTATAGCATGTGTAACTGTGAATTACATATGATGTTTATAGCATGTGTAACTGTAAATTACAGATGGTGTTTTTTCTTTATGTCAGATTATTTTTAAATTTTTTATTTTGTATGGAATGTTTGAGGTTAGGTCTTATAACCCTGAGCATACTTGTGGTGCTGGTGGGCATAATTTAAATAAAAAGTATTCAACAAGCTACATTTCTAGTTTGGTTGAAGAAGAAGTTAGGAAGAATTCTTATAAGATGCCGAAACAAATTGCTGTTGATTTCAAGAACAACTACAGAATTAATATGGAATACTATCAAGCCTACAATGGTAGAGAAAGAGTTTACCAGACCATTTATGGTGATGATGTGAAGTCATACTCACAATTGGTGTGGTATATTGATGCTATAAGGAAGACAAATGAAGGTAGTTTGATATATTTTCAATTTGATCCTGCAAATAAATGTTTTCAACGACTTTTTATCTCATTTGGCGCATGCATCAAAGGATACCAGTTTTGTCGGCCATTGGTTTACTTGGATGGTACTTTTCTTATTGGGACATTCAGAGGTTGCTTGCTGGCTTCTACTGAGACCAATGGTGATCAAGGTAACTTACGGTCTTAAACTAAGTCTTCCCTTTTGCTGTTTTTTTAGAAGAATGTGTAACTAGTTATAAATGTTTTTAGGGAGGATGTGTAACTGACAAGTACACATGTTTTTTTTACATAAGGATGTGTAACTGACAGATCCGCATAATCTGTTTTTTTTTCCTCTTTGTGTAACTTCTGACTACACATTTTTCTAATTGCATGTGTAATTTGTAATTACAGAAGTACAATTTCATGTATAACTTTTAATTACACATACTCTTTTTTTATTCCTGTTTCTGTACACACGTGTAGGTTTTTATCCAATTGCTATGGCACTAGTTCCTAGTGAGAATAACGACAACTGGAGTGGTTTTAAGAAATTTGAAGGAAGTTGTTGTTGATGGGCGGCGAATCACCTTCCTTACGAACTGTTGTGAAAGACTTAAGCATGGTATTCCACTTGTGTTTCCAGATTCATACCATAGTTACTGCTACTACCATTTAAAGATGAATCTCCCCATCACTTCAGCTGATCCTAAGTACACTCTTGTTAATGATCTTTTCCAAGAAGCGACATATGCCCTTTCTCCTTAAAACCATGCCAAGGAGATAAAGAAAATTATGGATTTGAATTGTGATTGGGTTGCTGACTACTTAGAAGAGATCCCACCTGATAAATATGCCAATTCCTATTTCAAAGGATGTTGGTATAGACACACAACTAGTTCTGTTGCTGAATCATTCAATAGATGGATTATGGTTCACAAGAAGATGCCTGCATCTGCTCTTCTGGATCAGGATAGTAGCGTGCTTTTTGTTGTTGTTTTTTGTTCGTACTTGTGAGCATGTGTAGCTTTGAATTACAGAAGAATTTTATAGCATATGTAACCTTCAGTTACAGATTGTCTTTATAGCATGTGTAACCTACAATTACAGATTGTTTACAGAGTTTTTGCTTCAGATTGTTATTTATTGATTTTGTTTATTTCGTGTTTGAAATCTTTCAGGTTAGGAGATTTATTTCTATTTTTTGTTTGTTTATTATTTTTACTTAGTTACATGCTAATATAATGCAAGTTTAACTTTTTTCAGGTTAGAATGAAAGTAATGGTAATGAATGCAGATCGTCGTGAGTATGGTGCTAAGATGATGAATCCACTAACTCAAGAGTATGAGAAAAGGTTTAAGGAACTGCAAGATGAAGGTTTGCCTTGGGAAGTGTTGGTGGCTAGCCCTACTGCGTATGAAGTTTTTAGCGAAATGACTCATAGAGTGGACCTTGAGCACTGGACTTGCACATGTCAGAGGTATTATTTTTTGTGTGTGTGCTTTTTTATGTAGGGGGTATGATTGTTTCCCTGTGATTTTGCATGTGTAAGCGAATAGTACATAAGGTATATGATTTTTTTGTCTCTCTTTTATGTTTATATGTTTCTTTTTTAAAGGTGGCACGTATAAGGTTTCCCTTGTACTCATGCTCGTGCAGCCATACGAAAGAGTAAAGGTCAAGCTATTTAATTCATTTTACCTTATTTCACAAGCAAATACTATAGGAATACTTATATGCATGCCATCCAGCCGATCCCCAACTGCAACAGGCCTGATTCTATTAATGAAGATGACACTATTAATCCTCCTATTGTGAGGAAACAAGCAGGCAGACCCCCAGGGGAAAGGATTGAAAGTCGTGGTGAGAGGAAGTCAAAGAAGAAGGTTCGTTGTAGCAATTGCAGTGAAGTGGGTGATAATCGGGCAGGTTATAGGAAGTATACGAAGTACACACCTCCTTAGTCTTTTTTTATTATTTTAAAGAAAGATGTTAAGCATTTTTAAGGTTGTTAGAAATGTTTTCTCAATGAATTTTTGGTAGTTATTTGATGTTTGAATTATTTTTAAAGGATTATTTTGTTGTTTCATTAAGGATTAGAATTAGAGCAGTGGTGTGTCTTTAATATTTTTATGTGATTTCTGCAAGTTTTTTTGTTTTTTTATGTGATTTTAGAATTGGCATGTGTAACTTGAGATTACATAAGCTAATTTGAGCATGTGTAACTTAATAGTACAGAAATTTCTAGCACTGCTTGTGTAACTTCAGGTTATGGACGCTAATTTGAACATGCGTAACTTCAGATTACACAATCAGAATACATGTGTGATTTCAGGTTACACATGAAGAATTTACACTGATAAAGGTTTTAAGGGTTCATGTATTCTTCTTGTGTAACTCTGAACCCTGTTCCCTGGGTCAGAAGATAATAACAACAAGACAAATAACTTCATGTTACGGACGCTAATTTAAACATGTGTAACTTTAGATTACCCAAGCAGAATACATGTGTAATTTAAGGTTACACGAGCATAATTCATGTGAAACCTCAGGGTACACAAACAGAATAAATGTGTAACTTCAGGTTACACAGGAAGAATTCACACTGATAAAGGGTTTCGGGGGTTCAGGGTTCATATATTCTGTCTGTGTAACTTCATATTACATAAGACAAAAAATGAAAATAAAAACACAAAAAAAGAACATAAGACAATTAGAACAAGAAGACATGACCATACGATAATAAATATCCTGATAACATTAACTAACAATAGAACTTTACAAAAGGAAGACCATAGTTAGTAACTAATAATATCTAGTATTTACACAGAAGACATGTTCATAATACCGTCTAATCATCAGTGTCTGAAACCTAAAAAGAGAGTGAATCTACCAGAATCTTGTGAAGCATGCTTCCTCTCATGCGATGAACTTTTCCAATTATCATATCTTGTTGTGGCTTCTTCACTTTTTTGCAAATAATGGTGATTTCTTCAATCTTCATTTCATATAACAACATACAAAAAGAAAACAATTACTATAAGCACCTTGGTGGTGAATTTTGTACAATCACCTTGTTTTTCACCTCAAATCCTAGTGCATCACAGATTTACTTTCTTAGATTTGCTGCGTACTTCTTTGCTTGGACCACATTCGAGTTCCTTACTTCTTTGACTGATGACGAATTCATGCAGTGCCAAATCTGTTCACTCAAATCATACTCCAGCAGTGTAAAGTTTTTCCTGTTGTTACATATCGGTGCAAACAGCTTAACTGTCGAGTTGGAATATGCTTCAACAACTCTTGGCATCCAAAAGGTGGTTACTTCTTTAGTAGATATCTCGTACGTTAATTGAAAAACAATTTTCAAAGTTAGTACTGTCTTATTTAACTTCATTTTACTTTTAGAAAACATGTGTAACTCAAAATTACAGAGATTAAAGCATGTGTAACTTCATGTTAGACAAGCAGAATATTATGATTCTAACTACCAATCAGTCTACCAGGAAAACTGGACTATCCTTTTTTTTCAGAGGCTAGCATATCTACAGTTGGGAGTCAAATGACCAATAAAGTGACATATGTTCAGACAACAACTAACATCAAGCATGATTTTCATAATATGAATAACTATTTATCCTCATGATAGTATGTGTAAGTTAATAATGTCTTCATTTTACTTTCATATCTAAGTTTTTAGCAAGTTTTTTTTTCAGTACTTACTTGTGTTTGTGTCGAGAGGAATACTGCTTTGTCGTACTTTTCTGGTTTGATATTCATCTTGTTGAACAATTTTTCGGTGTAGTAATCAATGAATTCACCTTCCAGTTCACATCCTCTGTTAGCTGCAGCGTTAGGTCTCCAGTGATAGTAACATATAGGCTGCCATCATTGTTCATCAGTGACCATATAGGTTCTCTGCATCAGGAATAGATATAAATAACCAATAATAAGAATTCAACAGTAAGAATTTATTTTTTGAAATAAATTAAAAAATATATTTTTGTACTTACCCTTTTGAGTTTTTGTTGAAGTAATTAATAACATCTTCTTTTTTCTTTCCTACCAATTTGTTTACTATCTTTGAATCTTTAATAAGCTCACCCATTTTCTCTTTTTCTACTTCAACATCTTTCTTCTTTCTTTCTTTCTTTCAAATTGTATGATATTACCTTCCTCGGGATTTCTCTTTCTTTCCTTCACATGCCTTTCTATGGTTCCCATTTGTTTTTCATTCTTCTTTTGTTCTTTAATATGTGGTTGTGGAGTTGGGTTATCAATACCAAGGCTCCATGTTGGCTGACTATCTTGCTCATTTTGTGTTGTGCAATAATAAAAGAAAACCAACATCAACTCAGGTATTTTTATTTTAATTGAAAGCATGTGTAAATAAAAAAAAAACAATCCAGAAATATTAACTTTGTTTAACATTAACTTGTGTAATATTCAGTTACATATGCATTATATAGCATGTGTAACTTCCAGATACATAATATAATAACAAACAAAATATTTGATCCAAAGAATTAATAAAAACATTGATGAATGTAATGGTTTCAAATATGTTTACCTGTGAAGCTAGTTTCTGGATTTTTTATTTATTTATCTTCATCTTCAGTATTTCCCTCATTTAGGTTTATATTATCTAGAGATTTTTTTATTGCTCCATCTATACCTGAAATAGGAAGTTTAGCCCCCCTTTTGACCAACTTGTACAATACTAGGTTGTCACTTTAAGTCGATTGAGTAGTTTGTATTAGTTACAAATGCATATACAAGGTTTAATCAGAAGTCATACTTTTTTCATCATATAAGGATATTATATCATGTGTAATCTGAAGTTACACATGCATATATCATGTGTAACCTAAAGTTACATAAGCATATACCATGTGTAGTCAAAAGTTACAGTTGTATTTTTATACACCATATGTAATGAAGAAATTGAAAAATTTATAAGTACAAGTTTAAGTACATAAAATATGATAAGAAAAATAGAAGAAATGAAAATATGTGTTTGAAAGATAGTTACCTTTGGAGCTAGATTCTGGATTCTTTATTTCTCTTGCTCCATCTTCTGCATTTTCTTTATCAATAACTTCACTTAAACCTTTGGTGCTAGATTCTGGATTCATTGTGGAATTTTCTTCAACTGCATCTGAAAAAGGAAGGCCAGTATCGATTCTCACTAACTTATAGACCTGTGAATTTTCACCTTGTGCTGACTGAGTTGTTTCGCTCATCACTAACGGCTCATCAACACCTTCTTCAGCTGCTGGAATCTCTTCTTCTTCAGAAGCTTCTTCTTCTTCTTCTTCAGATTTTGGGGTATGTGCAGGGTTTTTTTCCAAAGTTCTTAGGTTTCCTGTATATATTATGAATTTCTTTGACCGATTTTTTGTGGTGCTCAATGGGTAGTTTATCTTGCAGAATTTTTGGGTTATTTCCACTTGCAAGACTGATAGATAGATCTGCACAAGGATAAAAAGAAAACATTATTAGATGTTTTTTATAGAGAGCAAGTACACAAGTGAGAAAATATAATTTTTTAAACAAACCACTTACATTTGTGCATTTCTTCAGGTATACAGTTTGGTCCTGCTCTAGCTTCAGCTTCAGGTACAACATCAGGTTCAGCTTCCTGCACATACCATTTTGTAACCAAAAGTTACACATGCATAACATTATGTAAAACAAAGTTACCGTGCATTTTAAAATGTTTAATCTGAAGTTACACAGGTTACCTTAAAGTTACACATGCATAAATTTGCTTAAAAGAAGTTACACATGCATTTTAAAATGTGTAATCTCAAGTTACACATGCATTTTAAAATATTTTCACCAGATCTACTGTTAAAGATTAAACATTTTAATGTTAATGTATATAAAATTTTAAAGGTTTTTTTTAGTACTTATAGATGTTGTTTGATTCATATATTTGTTTGCTTCAAGTTTGATATTCATTGCTTCTCTAGCCACGTCTTATCCTACTCCATGTCCCAACACTTTTTTGATGATTGGTACATTGCTTCTTTCTTCAGGAGATAGTTCAATCTCTGAGCTAGTAAGTTCACAGTTGACATCAAAAATTTCTAGTGTTTGCTCATCTTCTTGTTGGAATGGAGTATCGTATTTAGCAAGATTAACTGGCACATATTCACTGTCATCAAGTGGAAAGTTTTCTTGCTGATGTTGTGGCTCAGAATCCTTGTGAGGATCATCAACACCAGTTGGTTTTATAATATCGCAGCAGAAAATATGGTGATCGAAATTTTGGGTGTTGCTAAGGTCACTCTTTGACATTGCTTTCCTTGCAATCTTTCTGACTTCAACCAACTTTGCTTCATCTTCCTCATGTAGCTTACCAAGCCTTTTAATCTCAACCCTAGCTTCTCTCAACCATTTTTCGACTTATGATTTGGTTGGCACCCTTGTTGATATTCCCAAATCCCATTCAATCTGGGACAGTTCCTCCATGAAACTTTTTGTGGGATGCATATTAGGGAATACACATATTAGGGATATGCATTTTTTTTCTATCTGCATGAAAAATGCTTTGCGTGTAACTTCCAGATTCACATGCAAAACTGCAAGTGTAATTGTGTCTTACAGATGCTAAAATGCATTTGTAGCTTCTATGTAAACATGCAAACATGCATGTGTAACTGGTTTTTACAGATGATAAAATGTGTATTCAACTTCTATCTACCAGGAACACCAATAGACATTATATCTAGAAAAATAACTCAAGTATTCAGAAAGTAGTGTTAAAATTATCTTACAGTGAATTGGGTCATGTCTGTTTTGGCTATGAAATCTGATATGTCGTGTACGTTCCACCTTCCGACCCTTGGCAAGATTGTCTCTCTATTCTGAACTTTTTTTATTGTGTTTTTTGGTGTGTGTTCAGCGAATAAATCTGCAACGAAGAACCAATAAATTTAATTAGACAATCAGTACAACTACCAGAATGAAAATATTATACATGAAACATACACAACTACTTATAATAGTTACCAAGAGATATGGTACACGACCTTTGAATTTTGCTACGTTTACCTTATCTTGAAGTTCGTTAAACAAATGCTCGTGTATGATATCTGGCCATGAAACCTTCTTCACGGTTTCAAGGGTCTCAACAAGACCAAGATAGTTAACATGAATTGAGATAGCATTGATATCACTGAAAAATAGCACACATGACATATAAAATCCTATCAAAAACACACTAATTGTTCATCATCAACTGTTGTTGGTTCTTCTATTCTCATCACTTCTTTTATCGCTGCTGCAATTGACGTCTTATCCACCTTCCCTTTCTTCTTACTGTTCTGAAAATACTTGTTATACAACAGGTTATCATCTATTTCCTTCACTCTCTGGTTTATTATCTTGTCACCCTTTCTACCTCCAACTCTCTTCATACCTAAGATGGAAGCACATTTTTCAGGAGTACACTCTATGATTTCACCACCAAATTTGAAGGTAGCAGGACTCGGACCATCACGATCATAGCATACTAAGAGCTTTCCAACCCCGTGTTTTTTGTGTTGATCTTTTTTTTCAACTCTTTATCTTTAGTATTCCAAAACATCAAAAAGAGATTTCCATAAGGAGCTTCTTTTCTTAGTAACTTTTCTGCTCCTATGGACATCCCAATAGGCTTTATAGAGTTTACCAACTCTTGGATGGCATTGAACGATGATCTTAGGTAACCTATTCACATAACAAAACAATGTGATCAATATGTTGTGTACTTATTTAATAGATATTTTATTTTTTAAATTCAAATCATGCTATAAAGGATGTGTAGCTCCCAAGTACACAACATGGATCATACAGTTATGTAATGTGTAACTTCATTTTACAGATGCATATGGATTACACAACCATTGCAGAGTATCATCCATGAAAACAAACTATATAACTTCATTTTACAGATGCATATAGATGTGCAACTTAAAATTACAGAACCACTGCAGAGTATCATCCATGAAAACAAACTATGTAACTTCATTTTACAGATGCATATGGATGTGTAACTTAAAATTACACAACCACTGCAGAGTATCATCCATGAAAACAAACTAAATTATTTCCACAAGATATATACCCAAACTTTAATTTACTTTACTCAATACCATGACTACTACAGTAAACAACAATGTTTAGCATCACAATCATAACCACAAAATTTGTAATATGTGTCAGCAGGTTGTTTCACATGATGTTAAAGTATTTTTTTCAACTACCACATCTACTATAACCAACACTACCAAATTTTAAGATAATCTTCTACTAAAAAAAGCAAGAACATCAATTACTCAAGAAACCCTAGATCAACGTGCAGTAGAAGATTCACCAAGAACATCATTAAAACATCAAATATAAAAGAAACCCACATTAACATCAATTGATTAGATAGAATCAACATGCAGTATCAGGCTCACGAATCAACATCGTTGATAAGAATATGAAACCCTGGATCAGAATCAACATCGTTGATAAGAACATAATTAGAAAAACGAATATGAAACGCTAGATCAGAATCAACATCGTTTAATAGAATCATGAAGAATAAGAACATCGATGAAAAGAAATCATAAAACATCATTAAAATCAAACAGAACGTACCTGATAATTACGGATCCTCATCTTTTTCTTCTACTTTTTTCCCTTTCCCTTTCATTGTTGTTTGATATTCTTTTTTTGTTTTCAATAGATTTGTAATGTGTTTTATCAATTTTTCTGGATGTTGCAGTTGAAGCAGTTGCTATTTTGAATTTTGAATCGATTTTGGATTTGATTTCAGTTATAGAATCAGTTGAAGTAATTTAAATTTCTAGGGTTTTAAATTTTTTTCAGTTGAAGCAGAAGCAAATGAAGTGAGATGGAGACGAGATTTGTTTTCTCTCTCCTGAGGGAAATTATGTTTCTGTTTTGGGAGGAAAGGTAGGTGAGAATAAATATATAATAAGGGTAATCTAGTCTTTTCAATTTAAAATAAAACTATTTTTAATTCGGGACCTTGTTATAAAACTCTTTTAATTAGGGGCTTGATATTACGGATAACCCATGGATGGGGCTTTAGCCTAATTTTCCCTTTCTTATTTGATCCTCCTAAAAACTCCCCGAGTCGTACACTAGAATTGGATTCAAGAAAATTTATATTGAAGAAGTCGAAGATAGATTTCACGATCAAACAGACAAAAGCAGCAAATATATAAGTATCATATAACTAGAAAGTGAGTCGTCATTTTATGATTTGGCGTGATACATGTCAAAAATGTTGCCCTAAGAGCATCTCCAATAATTGGTGCTAAAAATTCTATGCGGGGTCTCATTTAAACCCTTACTTGTAGGCTTTTATATATGTGACAAAAGTAAAAATATTTTACTCATGAACCATCTCCAATAGTGTGGAATTTGATTTATGGATAAAGAATAAAGGTGATAACTTTTTCCTATTGGTTTAGAAAAATTTATTTAGTAATAATAATTATAAAAATAGTTAAAAAAAATGACATGGAGATCATTCCGAAGATCTAAATAAGACTTCTTTAAGATCTTCGTATTTATTTTAACATCCCTCTTATTTTATAGGACCTACTGTTGGAGATAAATTTTATTTAAACGAGGATCTAAATCATATGTATCATAAAAAATAAAATTCTCACATTCTATTGGAGATCTACTATTGGAGATCTTCTGTTGGAGATGCTCTAAGATATATCCTAAGATATCCTCATAGTAATCTAAGGATGTGATAGATCATCCTCGCACACTAAACTCATTAACTGGTTAGACAACATCGGTTCATAGCGTATTTCTCAGTCGCACAAGCAAACACCTTGCACGACTTAAGAAAGGCTGAAACTATTTAATTTTGGTTCAAAGGAAAGTTTTATTAAGATCAAGAAGGACCGTTGTTTACAAAAGTAATCCCGAAACAATATTAGAAGGGTCGCCAGACCAAGCAGCTGAACCTCCTCAATGACAACCAAACTTAGCTAACTTATCAGCACATTTATTTGCAAGTTTTCTAATGTGCTTACAATCCCAAATTTCAAAAGACTAAATACAAATTGAATATCTTCAATCAGTGCCCGTGTGATGATGAATGTGTGCCTGTGCGGTTGTGTTTCAATATCAACATCACTTCGCCAAACAGGAATACAGGGCCGGCAAGTAGCTCGACCATCATCAAGTAACATTTACTCTCAACATCGAGAGGAAGCCCTTCACCAATTGATGCCCCTCTCACCAATTGATGCCAGTATACGATCAGAATACCTAAGTCCACATTTCTAGCAGGCACACTAAGCGTCAAGCCCTTCTGATCAATTGCCTATCTCACTAAAATTCATTTAGCACAATCATAAATCAAAAGAAACGATGATCAATTTGTTGGCTGCATCACCAGTCACCGATGAACCATCTAAAACCAATTCAACTAGAGATTAAAGTAGATAACTAATTTATGCCACAACCACACAACTAAATATGCATCAATGTAGAAACCCAGTGCAAACATAAATGTTTCCAGAATAGGGGGAAAGGAATTAAACCTTTTGGTAGAACATCACTAGGTGCTCTAAATGTGTACTATTACTAGCAAATAAGCAACATCAATCGCTTTCGGGGAAATACAAAACAGCATGACATGCTTAAACTGAAAACTACCGATGTATACTCGTGTCCTTGAATTACCTACTTTAGACGATGAAAGATTAAACAAGCTACTGGGAAGAGGATGAATCTCCTTTGGTTACCTTCTGCAACAAGATTCTAATTTCACACTCTAACTTAGCTTTCATACCTGGTGACAGCTTCTCCCCAGACATCTCCAGTGTTGAGGTCATCATCTGAAGTGTCTGCTTCATAAATTCCAGTGGATCTCCGACTTCGACAGGAGGAACAGGCATGGTTTGATTTGCTGGAGTAGCCAGATGAGAGTTACTATGTTGTCCAGAAAACTCCGGAAGATGCTGATGAGAGCTTGTTTCATTAAGATCAGGTCCTTTGGAAGTTGTAGAGGGATACTGGAGCCTATAACTAACCATGTTAGGAGGTCCAAATGTAGTGATCTTTCCTGAACTGCTGAAGGCGGCTTCTGCATCGGTGCTGCTTCTGTAAAAAACTTGGGCGGAACTAGAATCTTGCAACACCTCGGTTTTCGACTCTATCAGAGCCCCAAACTTTTCGAACTCTTTTACTAGATCGCCTTTGGTTGGCAAAGCGACTCCTGAAGCAAAATTCAAAAGAAGAACTGCCCCCGAGGTTTGACCATTGGCTTCTTTACTAGGATTCGGCTGAAGATTTGCTGTTCCAGCAATATGATTGAATTCGCCATACGGGCTCTTCAACTTTTTCTCATACTTTCTTTTGACTCTCTTCGGCTCATCATTAGGAGTCCTCAACATTTTATCATCCAGTGTATTCAGTTTCTTTGGCTCACTTTCAGGACTCTTCAACATTTTTTCATACTTCCTCTTCATTCTTACAGGCACACCATTAGGATTCTGCAAGTTCTCATTCTTAGCTCTGACAATATTCGGCTCACTGTTAGGATTCTGCTTCTTCTCATACTTCCTTTTGATAATCTTTGCCACACTGTCAGGACTCTGCAATGTTTTGTCATCCTTCAAATTGACTTCTTTCAAATCAGTATCTGGAATCTGCGACATCCTCTCATCCTTCGTTTGCAATGTTTTAGCTTCTGGGTCCTTGGATGTTTGGTGGTCAGCCTCTAATTGTTTTCCGTTCTCATCACACTGTTCAGCCATGCCGCCAGTAAACATTAGGTAATTGGAGCCGTCATGATACAACGAACTTCTATAAATTGTAAAGAAGCCCTTGATTAAGCTGCATGAAGGATTTTCCTTGAGATACATAGGATCCAAAGCTGCAGTGACAAACTCAATAAACATCTCATCCGTCTTCTGTTCGGAAACAATCTTTTTCTGCTCAGATAGCGTGGAATTGAAAGACCCCTCGGGTGGAGCCTTGTGGAATGTTTCGCTGCTACACTTTACAAGTGGACTGGACCCAAAAAGTTGGTCTATGGCCTTTTTCATTCTCCCCCCTAAACGGGAACCTTTTGATACCTTTGGGGTTTCAGTTACAGAATCTTCTGAATGAGACCACTGTTTACTTCCTTTGCCTAAATTTGTGTATGGAGGAGACAAGTACTTGCTCTTCTTCCTCTCCCTCGACAAATGTTTAGCATTACTTCCTTCACCATCAGCATTTCCTTGATTCGTGTCTTTCTTCTCTACCATTTCAGAACCCGAATTTCCACTACCTAAATCACCATCAGCAATAATACCGTCAGTTTCAACCTCATTTTTCTTTCTTTTCCTGGATGTCGAAACTGATTTTCCTGTATCTTCTTCTTCAGCAGCATCAGTCTCACCTTTCCCAGGTTCAACATCCATGTCATTCCCCATGATTTCGACCATTGTTCTTTGTTTTTTCTTCTGGTGTGACTTGTCCTCTGAAATCTCTGGCCAGTTCTCTTTAGAGGCTTGGCTAATTCCACGGATGGTTGGAGAAGCAAGCCAGTCTTCTTCAGGGTTGCCTGTTTTCCCATTAGACTGGCGGCTTTTGCAGGTCACCTCACTTTTAGCATTCTCTTCTGGGATTAGTTGGTTAATAGGTACTTGGCCGCAATTCCTTGACCGATTAAATGCCGCCAGCTGTCTCCGAAACACTGTAAGTTCGAGCATAGTAGTTGGAGGAACTACTATTTCTGCAATGTACCTAAGAATCGAAACAAACTTGGCAGGCTCGAAATGCGTTTTTGAAAACTCATTAATTCGACAGTCCGGCACAACGACTCCACCCTTTATTCCAGGGTTCACAGCTAATGGTTTAACTAATCCAATCTGAGCTTCCATTGGAATACAAGAACAAGTCATCTGTGATTCCACAATTCTACCAATCTCATTCAACACTTCCTTGACAGCATTATGAAATTTCTTCGCTTTAGTTTGCATTAACATCTGCCCAAAATTCTCTTGAAACGGTTTCAATTCAGATGGGTTACACCAAGTGTAACTTTGATCACCAAAGTACGCAACCAAAAGATGATCCTTCTCTTGATTCTTCAATGCAAAACTCGACGCGTCAAAAGGATTGTATATCTGACCAGGCCACCAATGTTGATTCTTTACTTTACCCCATACAAAATCACCCACTGAAAACACATTAGCTTGAACTTGCTCAATTACTTTCCCCTTCTCTACACTACCACCACTCAAATCCTCTTTCTTTGCTCCACCTTCCTCATTTCCCACCATCTCAACCAAACCACTCTTTTGATGCTCCAACACCTGTTGTTGAGAAACAAGAAGTGGGTCATTCTTTCTTTCCCCAACTTCACTACTAGTATTTGAAATCTCCTTAACCACGGTTTCTTGAATTACAGTACTAGTAGTAGTTGTTGTAGAAGCAGCAGCAGCAGCAGAAGCAGAAGAAGAACCCTGAACTTCAACCACTAACGAAATATCCTCCCCTGAAACACTAACCCTAGTAACTCCCCCAGAACCCGAAATTGTACTTCCTTCACCACCCATTGGTACTACTACATCAAATAATTTAGCCTCTTCAGCATTCCTATTATTTTCAACTGAAATCTCTGTCTCTACCAAAAAAAAGAATAATTAGGGTTTTATGAATTCTAAAATTATTTTCCTTATTATTATTACAAACACACCACAATTAAAAATTACTTAAAAAGGAAAAAGAGATAATGAGATACACAGATAAAAACAGAAATCATAAAATTAGGGTTTGAGACTTACCAGCTGTTTCTTGTTCTTCCTCCTCGTCCTCTTCCTCTTCTTCTTCTGGTTGTTGAGTAGCACCACCTGAGGATGTTGGTAACAAAGTAGGTTTTGTTTTGAACAATCTCTTAAAAATCGAATTCATGTGAGAAGAGAGAGAAAAAAATATGAAAAATAAAAATAAAAGGTCCAAGTTTTGTTTTGGTGAATACTGCCCTGGTAAAGGGAAGGTTTTGTTCTCTTTCGTTTGAGGTTGAAGTTTTTATTTTTCAACAAACGAAAGAAACTGCGTGGATATCGAGTTTTACGTGGGTATGGTAATAAATAGTAAACGTATCCTTAGTTTATTGTTGGATGATAAATAATTAATTATTAGTAAATATAAAAAAAAAATAGCCCTCAGATTTTAAAATAGAAGAAAATATTTAATTATTTGGAATATAGTGTGGCAGTATTTCTTCTTAAATTATATTTAGTCGGCGTACCACGTGGTTTCCAACACCCGATTTGCTAACACTCATGATTATGAATGAGACACAGTGGAGTGGATGTCTCACGTGTCAAATCAGTCATCTCTTTGTTTTAACAAACATCCTTAAGTAAATCTGATTATTGTTGGCGGCTTGTAGCGACGCGGACATGGATATATTTTCACGTAAAAAAGATTGATAATACTATAAATTTTGTAAGATTTTTATTATTTAAAAATAATAATAATTATAGGGTAATCTTAGAACACTTATACTTTAAAATTAAAGATATAGGGTAGAACTTTGCTCTTATATGTTATATTTAAAGTAGAAACTATCAGACCTTATAAATTTACTTAAACAAAATATTGGTATGAAGATGTATGTATAAATGTACTAAATATAAAATATATAAACTATAAATAAAAAAGAGCTCGTGATATATTTGTGATAGTGGTTTTACAAGGAGTTTAAGATTATGGACTTCAAACATTTTTGAGAAAAAAATTGAATGTGCGTCCAAAAAATTAAATTTACTCACGTCCATATATCAAGTCACATGGGACGCGCATGTGCTGCGTCTGACACACGTCGTAGGCGCGTTGAGTCCATGTTTGTGTCCGACA
This sequence comes from Papaver californicum, assembly GCA_023531435.1. Classification (NCBI taxonomy): domain Eukaryota; kingdom Viridiplantae; phylum Streptophyta; class Magnoliopsida; order Ranunculales; family Papaveraceae; genus Papaver; species Papaver californicum. Next base: position 2,292,338 of record JAJJMC010000373.1, on the reverse strand, counting down.
CGCGTCAGACGTGGACACGATACCGAAAATGGTGCGTCCGTGCTACACAGATTGTTGGTTAGGGTGAGTAAAACATCCAAATTCGTGGATTTTATCCGATCCAATCCGTATTTTAGCGGATGGATATCTGATTTGTCTCTCAGTGGATTGGAAGCAGGCGGATATTTAAAAACCGCAGTTTTCACGAATTGGACGCAGAAGGAACACCACCCATTTGTTGGACACCCGATCCTAAGGACAATGTTTTTATATATATATATGAAGGTTATTTTAGGAAATTAGTAGGTAATATATATTATAGTTTCTCATTAATTAGGGTTTAGTCTTTCTCTTCAGAGAACTTTGTTCCCCACTTCCCCCATTCGGTGATTCCCTCTATTGTTCTTTCTTCGTGGGTAACATAAATAGTTTCTTATTTATTAGGATTAGTCTTCGTGTCGTTGAATATTTTACTTTTGGTTGTTCGAAGTTCTTAAATATTTTACGTAACTTTTATTATGTTGTCATTACTTAAATTTCATTAATCTAAATTTTAAAACTAAGTTACATTATTATTGTTAAACATTTATCTATTTTCATTTATTTTTTATAAATTCGTCAATCTACCCGTATCTGGTCTGCTCATCTGTCCACCCGCGGATGTCATACCCGACGGATAATAGATTGGACATGGGTGAAAATCTCAAATCTGGCACTTATATGGACTGGATGCAGGTGATAAGTGTCTAATTTACATGTTTTGAGTGTCAATTGCATTCTTATTTTAGCTATAATTCATGTATATTACCTTAAATAATGCTTGTTTTCAAGTTTATGTCTTTTATTAGGTATATCATCCAATAAGAAGTGGAAATAGCTGAAAAAGTGAAGTCTACAAGTAAAGAAAGATGAAGGAACAAGTGAAACTCGTTGAAAACCAGAAGTTTTTATCATTATCTTATAGAGAACGAAGAGACGAAGGCAACGCAACGAGAATGAGGTCATTTTGACGTCGTATGAAGAAGTTATGAGCAAAACAAAAAAGTTGGGGTGGATAAATTAAAAAGTGTCCAGGAGAAAAATGTCAACTAGGTATAATAAAAATTAAATGAAATTAAACAAAAAGATAAAGGATTCTGCGATTAGGTTCCACAGTTTTAGAAGTCTAGCCCAAACAACGGAGCCCGAAGTTCGTCATTTTTACGAGCGTGTTATTCACACATATAGGCATCAGCGTTTACAACAGATTTATGGTGGTTTTTTTTTTTTCTGGATCTGCGACCCAACACTTATTTTAGACGTGAGGACATATTTTTAGAGGAATTTTATTGTTTCTTTGGGACTTCTAAATTAAGGAAACTTGCTCATAAAAAGATTATAACTAGGAGTTACACATTGGGTAGGGTGGGTAGGATATGGCATATTTCACCACCCTACTCGCATAATGATGGGTAGGGTCCCACCCGACCCTTCATTGATCAGATCGGGGAAGGTGCTTGATGGGTATAATTGTGTTATTTTTAATAAACTATCTCAAAGGGGCATCACTTTGTGAAAGGGCCAGCTCATGATATGTTAGCATTATGGGTTCATGGAACCCCTCTATGAGTGATTCACGCTAGGGGCATCACTTTGTGAAAGGTGGCATCTTAGTGTGCATATGGCGTATATCTTTGTTAATTATGCACATGGATAGCACAGTTGAAACCTTGTCCGTAAAATATACCAGGTGTTAGTCATTCAGTAAAAATACTCGATTACTATCTATCAGTGGTTTGGTGCATAATTTGAATGAGCCAGTAGCCAACGTCATTGAGTGGCATATTTGAATACCAAAGAAGGCGCATTTGAATACTAAGGCTAGTATCACAAAAGTAAAGAGAATTGGGCACTAGCATTAGGCTAAGTCCAAGTCTGGTGCTGGGATTAGTCTCGCGCCATTTCATATTGTGTTTGGCACATTCCTCTTTTGCGAAAAAAATGGATTTTTGGTCAAATCATAGTATTGACACCTGATGCCAAGGAATTTAGTCGGGGAATTATTACATTTGCATAGGTTCAAATTATGTACTTCGAAGTAAAATCCAATCTAATCTCCAGTTTTAAACCTGAGAAACAACGGGAAAACAAATCCAACTCAGTGCTATTTAGCAACAATAATATTATGAATCATATATGTATCACCTTTACAAATTGACTTAAAAGTTAAAAGAAAAAGGAAAGAAAATGTAAACAAAGAACAATAATATGAATCGTAGTGCCATTTTTATCCCCTACATCCGTTTCATACTGCGAGGCTTGTGCTTCCATTCTGCAAAATCAGCCCAAATAATCATTTCGTTTGGATAATCTACTAGTAAAATAGATACAGTAAATTAAGGCATCACCACTTAGAACATATCCATTAAATATCAAAATCCTCTTATATATAATAAAGGTTATGTACAGAAGAACCATTAAGTTAATGATTACAATAGTAATAGCTGCACCACCAAGAGCAGGTCTAGCCACCATGACCGAAGCTACCACCGATAACACCAACAGCTGCAGAACACCAACTTTCCCACCAAATTACCACTAACAATAACAAAAAATAAAGTAAAAATCACCAACCACCAACATTTGCAGCCAATGTCTTCCAATAACGACATCTCCACTCATTGCAACAAACCTCTACGAATGAAGAATCTCCACCAATTTCTACCTGCATTAACCCCACCACTACCCAATGAGGCACCACCACCAACTAAACCCACAAAATCTGCAACACTAACCACACCACCTGATACTATCACCAATAAAATCACCCACGCCACCGTTTTAAGCAACAACATATACTATATTTATCAACAAAACCATCAACACCACACACAAAAACTTTGACAAAACTGAAATCAAAATAAAACTCATGCTTTAAAACTCCTTCAAATACAGTAAACAAAAAGAAAAATTGTAAAATCTTTACAAACTATTACATAACAAAAGATGTTATTCACAAAATTAGGTCAAAATCAAGCAATAATAGCAAAAACAAGTAAGAAGTTTAGGGTTTATACCTGGTGAAGTCATCTTCTTGTGCTCTTAATCTATATCAAATATGAAATAATAGTTTGCTTTTGATTTAAGGAGAAAAATCAACTAGATCCAGGGTTACACTACGCCAGAAATCTCCCATTTCGATAGACCAAAACTGTCAAAATTATTGACAGCGTCTGTCAGTCTGTCAAAATTATTGACAGCGTCTGTCAGTCGAATGACATGTTGTATTTTAAGGTGTCAAAAACGTCAAACGATAGTTAGCAATGTCATAATTATCAATAATAAACTACGGGTTTACTCGTCAATAATTATCGACGGACATTACTTATCAATAAATTATAAATTTCAATTGATATATATTTTTTAATAATCATAATATAAATATTGTTTTTTTATTACTTAAATTGTAAATAAAAGTAATATAAAGAACTAAGAACATTTTTAACTTAAATAAATTGACATCTATTGTGAAAACTTGATCTCATATATATCTTTTCTCGAAGTTACATTTAAGAAAGTAGACCAAAAAAAATTAGGTGATAGACTGTTATATAAGTGAGTTTTAGAATCGAAAAACTGTTGCAATTTGTACACGGCATCTCTCGAAATACATAAGACCGAGCAAAGTCAAAACCTGGCAGCTACTCGTATAAGTCATCCAGCTTTTGTCTAGGAATCTTAAGTCGTGCAACTTGCGGCAGTATAGCATCCCACCTTCCACTATTAACATCAGCAACAAATTTTTCAAGGTTGCCCACAAAGTCCTGTGCAAGGATAAGAAAAGCGAATAATCAATATACATTTCAAGAAAGAATCTCTTTTTCAGGTGCAAAATAATTGGTAAAATATAAGCAATTCACAAAATAAATATTTTTTATTGATGATACTTAACAATAAGCGCTTGGGCCAAAAAAATACTACCCAATGGAGAGGTTCTTAGAGAGGTGACAAAACCTTATACTTTTCATTACAAAACTAATAAGCCGGAAAAAGATGGATTGTTTTGTGAAAGTATTTTTGGGCCTATAAAAAGTGGAATTTGTGCCTGTAGAAGCTATCGAGTAATCGGAGATGAAAAAGAAGACCCGAGACTGGTAAAGTACCTGACTGTTAATTGCGAAATTCTTTGGACTTCCAAGTCCTTCTCAGCAATCAAATTACAAGCAAGACGTAACTCTGACTATACTTGATTCATCTGTTAATGTGAAAGAATCCATCCTATGAGCATGACCAGAGTGGACGATCTTCTCCAAGGAAAAAATTGTGAACTCATATTGATTTTAGCAGAAATTACCTAAGCAGATAGTGCTCGCAATTTTTGATCCTGACCTGCTAACAGATGGGCTAAATCAACCTGCATAAGAACTAAAGAGTAAATCATTTTCCTGATCATTTTTTAATATCATTTAACATTTGTAAAAAATAATATAGCTCACTGTGTCATTAAATGACAAGAAAACCAGCATCATTTTGTTCCCTAATCTCATCCCAACATGACAAATTCTTTTAAACAATATAATTTAAATACTAAGAGAGACCCAAGAAGTCTGAGATTTCCCTGTAAGATGGATACGTGGTTCAAGGGATCAAAAGAAAAACTTGATCAACATGAAAAACAACTTATAATACCTGGGGTGTGCTTCCGTCGTCAGAGCGTTCATATTTACTCAAGCATTCTTGCAAGCGAAGAATCTGTTCTCAATAAAATGTTGATGGTAATTTAAAAAGGAGCATCACCTATAAGATTTAACCATGTCAAAAATTTCACTCCAATATAAAGGATTAACCAATTCATTTATACGTACCTTCTTAAAGTAATTAAGCTCCTGATATTTTACAGACAGAGCTTCATTATGAACTTAGATATGGGATTAAAACTTCTCTATATGTCACCATAGTTGTCGAATAAATCTGCAACGGAAAACTATCCACAATAAAATCTTCCACTAACTTACCACCGAAAGTGAAAGACATTAGATTTGGTGCATACCTATTTTCTGATAGGAGGGGGACGATCCAATTCCTTTGTCGTGGAAATAGGTCTTCTGTTAACCCAACAAAGAGCTCACTCTTGGGTGTGGAGGAGCCACATTGTACCTGCTCACATCATTTACAGAACCTCATAAACATACAAACTTGTTTTGTATCAAACGATCATGTTATACTAAGGTTTTTCAAGTTGACACAAACCGAATCGTGTATTAATCTTAGAAAGTTTAGATCTTGTCCATCAAAGGAATTGAGAGGTCATCTCTCACTGTAACTCCATTGAAGACATATGAATAGCTGACAACGAAATCGAGAGACAGATTTTCAATTAGATAACATTGTAGATAACATGATTCAGGTATTGAAACCCTGTTGCATATGTTGTTATACATTGAAAAACTAAAAATAATTTTTGATTGAATTTAAAACAATCAATCAAGAGCAGATATACTTTCAGATGAGATCGAAAATTAAAATTAGATGAAATTCAAATTAATTTGGTGGGTAACAAAGATTTAGGTATGCTTAATTCAAATCTGAACTAAGATTTTCGATCGAGAAAAATGATAGGGAGATTGAGTAAATTCAGTTAAGAACCAATTTTGTAAGTTTTTACAAAATCCTTATCTCAAAACAAAGATTAGGATGAGATGATTACTAATCGAATTTTGATAATGAATTAGATAAAAAGTTCGGATTTCCAAAACCTTGAAACCAGTTTTCAGAAGTTTAACTTCAGTTCAAAATCGACAAATTAAAGCTTTCGATTGAATAAAAAAGGATTTGGAAAGATTAAACTTATCTTTCAATACGTTTTTGTATTGATGATTTTATCTTTCGAAACCCTAGCAGAGTAGACATGCATACCACGAGTAGAGAAATCAAATCTAGGGTTTTGTTTTTCCCATGGGATTTCTGGAGAGAAATTCGAGAAGAGAGAGAAATAAATCGCGAAATGAAACAATTTTTTCTCCTCTTTACTAGTTTGCTTACGGCCATGCCTGTCAATAATAGAAGCCCGGTACGTTATACGAATTTGATAGTTTTGGCCCATCAAAAATGAATTGACAGGCCTTCCCTATTAAATTTCTCAAAGACCCTATCAATTTTTCCCTATTTTGGCGTAGTGTTACAAAATTAGGGATATTAAGGATTATAGTTCCGATTCTGAGATGGGTTTGATTCTTAGATGGGGTTAGGATTAGATTTTGAAATCAAGCTTGATTATGAGATGAGAGTTGTATGGATATGCACGATTCTTAATCTCCTTCTCAAAAACAATACGAGCGAGCTAGAAAACTAAGAGGGGTCCATTAACTTATGGAATTTATCTTGCCTGAAATGGGATGGGGGTTTGCTTTTATTACAAAAAAGTGGGTTTTGATTTTGAGATGGGGTTAGGATTAATCTTTAATTTGTGAGAATTGAGGTCGTTCTGGGAGATTTTCATAAATGATTTTGGAAGAAGATGAGAAACATAAACGACTTTGCTAAAACAGCGGAACAATGTTTGAGTTTCTAATAGAATTGTTAGTTCAAAACAAAACACAGAGAAACAAAAAGATAATTAATTCTAAAAAACCCTTGCAATATCACATTTTACAATAATACAACGATTTACAACGTATAAAATAGTTGCAAAAGCTTTGCTTATTTTACTGAGTTAAATCAGAAATAAAACAACGTATATCCAGTTAAGCAACGCATATTTCTGTTACACACTAAGCAATGTGTATATACGTGCATATACAAAAACAAACGTGATGAAACACATAATATGGTATAGTTAAAGAAAAAAACAAGTTGATTTTGCACATTGTGATCCAACAACGCATAATGGATGCACTCTAGAAAAAAACTAGCTTATTTCTACATTATAATATTACAGTATAAATATTATATACTAAAAAAATAAATAACCTAGTTTATTTTTACATTTTAATACTACAATATATATATATACTACACGAAACAAGTTGATTTTACAAATTGTGATCCGACAACGCACAATGGTTGCACTAGACAAAATAAAACTAGTTAATTTTTACATTTTGATACTACCGTGCAAATATGATATACTTAAGAAAAAAAACCTAGTTTATTTTGACATATGATACTAAAGGTCTACAATAAATATACACTATACTTGAAAGAAGGAAAAAAAAAGTTGATTCTGCATACTATGATCCAATGGTGCACATATACTATACTAAAATTAAGATGTAAAACGATTTTCTAAATTGTCTACTATCTCTTCTTCAACTTTTATCTAAATTGTCTATGATGAATTATATTGTTTAAATTGATTAAAGGTACTAAAAAAACTCAGTATACACCTAACGTATACTGAGAAGCAGCGTGTACATTAAAAATATTCTAAAAACAACAATGCATAATAAATACACTGAAACCAAACTAACAAAAAATACTTAGAATATATAGTTCAAAGTAATTAAACCATAAATAAATGGTACATGAATAAATAAAATTTATTCCGATTAATAAACCAGTGTATAATATTTAAACTGAAAAAAGTGAGTGCAGCAAAGATGTTCTAAAAGACAATAGTGCATAGCGGCTGCACTAAATAAGCTGACAAAAAAAAACCCAATAACCTCTAATAAGTTTAACAAAGTTTTACAAACTGAAAAACTATTAATAAATTAATAATAACACCCCCTCGACTTCCGGAAATAGTAAATGACCCTTATTCAAGATAGATATGACATTGTTAACTCAATAAAAAAATCAAAACATATGGATGCACCAATACGTAAAAGAAAAAAAATAGTTACGTTATTTAAATAATGATTCACCTTTAATTTAGTACATCAATTACTCTCGCACAGAATTAATAAAAACTCATAGTCGAAATATAAATGTCAAATCATGCACGTGGATCATTTTCGTTAACTTCTAACTCTAAGTAATGAAGCATTTTCTCCGTAATTTCCACAAGTGAACCCGTTGTAATACCCATAATCATTAATGTAACCTTACCAAACCCCAACTTTAACTTGTTTAGCAGCATCAATGACTTTTCCTAGACAACAACAATTACCAGAGCACTATTGAAGAGAATAACCATAAGTTAAAAGATTCCTGAGCGGAATAGAAATTTAGTTAAAAGACTATCATGCTTTATTAATTACTAATTCTAGACGACCATTAAATAAAACCATAAAAAAATCTAACTATATATAATTTAAAAAGAATAAATAGTACATGTTGGCAAACTATATATAGTTTAAAAATTATGTTTTCATGAAAAGAAAAAACTTTTTGGTAGCCTTTATTTTTAAGTTTATAAAGAAAATTCAGTTTTAAGTTTTTTAATTTTTTAAGCGAAAAAGATTTTTTGAGAAAGAAAACTAATATGATAATCCTTAATTTTCTACAAATATGATTCTGAGCAAGAATGAAAGAGTAGAAATATCACATTCTCTCACCGTGTAAGCGTGATGATGAAAGAGATTGAACTCAGTTGTTTTATCCTCAGGACGACACAACATCAAAGAACTGCTTGCACAATCTTTGGCAGAGCCGCGAAACGTCTTAAAGAGAGTGACCTAGTCCGCGACTCATCCATAGTATTTGTTTTGTATTTTGATTTTATTTGTTGTTCAGGTATAATTTAACCATTGTTCCAACAATTTTAAGACGTTTTATTCTGCCAAAGAGATCAAACAAAAATTGATTGATGAAACGCGATAAAATATCATTCTTTATTTCGCTATATGGCATTATTAACGATATAATTTTTCTTTAATGATTTAATATGATGCTTGAAATTTTACGTTACTTGATACCTAATATATTATATGTGATCTTGATGGACCAGGATTATATCATGGTTATATCATAAACAAATATTTTTAACATGCTATAAAGTTTTCGGTATATCTTTTATATGAAATTGAATTTGGTCTAAGAATTTTTACCGGAGATATTGGACATTATGAAGATCATACATATTAAATTTAAGAATTTTCGGACGTGTAAAGTTTTTTTTTTAATTATTTTACAATATTACATAACGTTGTTAAAAAATCCTGATGAGCAGAAATTTAGTCCTAGTTGAATTCGTTTGTCTTGATCTTTGTGTTGATATTTTGAATTCGTGTAAAACATGAAACTTGTAGATCAGGATCTTATCTTCGAAAATCTTTTTATATTTCTCCTATTGGGATTATGATTTAAGAGATATATTGATTTATATTTCTTAAAGAATATTTTAACAACACTAGTTATTAGTAAAGATTTGTTTGGAAAAAACAACGTATGAAAATCAGAAAGATCATCCATTGTGGAACATAAAAAAAAAAAAATAATCAATTTTTATAGGATGGGAATGAGTATATTAGAAATAGAACTAACCCACCAACATGTATCGAACTAGATGATTGTTGCAGCAGTGTGGGCCGACCGAAAAAATTGGACCTTTTACTACTATATTTTAATTTATTTAAAACAATTGCCATCTGAAGCTATTGTAGTCAATTTTGAGTATATTACAGTTAGTTTATAATGCAATTGCAAGATTTTGGCTCCATTTCAAACAAATTTGCGTTAGATTTGGAGGAATTTGAAAATCAAGATCAAAATAGTTGTTAAAAGCTTTCTGCAACTCTGCCAAAATTTTATTTTTCCTAATATTTTTTGAACTACATCAAGTTTGAGCAAATTTTTGATCTAAACAGTTAGTTTATAATATAATTGTAAGATTTTGGCTCCAATTTGAAGAAATTTGAGTTCGTTGTGAAGAAATTTGAAAACAAACATCGAAATAGTTGGCACAAGGTTTTTGCAACTATAACAATTTTTTTTTTTTCTAAAATATTTTAAACTACATCAAATTTGAGCGAAATTTTAAAACTAAACAATAATTTAAGTGTTTAATTTTATTATGTTCCCTCCAATTTAAAGAAATGTGGTATAAATTTGGAGATATTAGAAGATAATTAGAAAAAAAGTGACTTTTAAGCCGTTGCTAAAAAACCACTACATTTTAGCTCCCAGAGCAAAACAATAGAAGGACTCCCTTCAGTCGTCCAATTAGGGTTAAGATTTTAAACCCGTTCTATAATAGTGCTAGGTTAGGGTTCTCCAACATCAACCCATTGGTCGGCTAACCCGACCCTAACCCGGTCCGTTGTCAGGTCTGATAGCACCCCAAGAAAACTATTTAGGTGAAACCCCATTAATGTGTTTATAGAACGTATTGTCTTGAAAACTATTGTTCGATGTTCTTCTGCAGCATACTGAATGAATTTCATGACGTTACTATGAAATCCATCGTGTGCTAGTCTTACTTGTTATGGAGAAGTCGCTAGCCGCTACAGTAACAAAAGCGGACATACATTGTACACGGGAGAAGAGGTTGGGCTTCACTGATTAAGCAAAATGAAGTTCGTTTGTTTAGAAAGGAATACAAAATTTACCACGCCTCTTCCTTCTAACTACAAATACAAGGCACCAAATCCTAAAAAAAAATACTACATCCTTGAAGAAGGGCAAAATTCCCTTTTGCTTCCTCCGTTTGAGTAAATCATACCTGTCAAGAGTCGCCAACAGAACAAACAAGAAACACTTAGATTAAGCTATCCTATTTTTCACCTAAAGTTCAATATAAAGTTCAGGAATCTAAATTAAGCTTAAAAAGCTTCAATGAAGCAGAATCAACAAATAATTATTTAAAAAATCATTGCATTCAAGGAGCTCTAAATTTTGGAATACTGCTGGCACAAAAAGTTCTCAATTATGTCAATATTAACAGTTCCGCCATTTCCTCTTGGTTATGAAGACATGGTTTATCTACTTCCCGAGTATTTGATTCAAATCAAATAGCTGCCAGGATCTTCCCATCTCCAGCCAAGATCCTTTTCACTTGTCATCTGTATGGATGCAGGTGCAGCATTGAAATGGCGCAGAAGTATAATGATAGTTGAGAACCAGAAAACAAAAAATAGGGAGCAGATGTAGCTTAGAAATAAAACATAGGGCAGATGGTTCCTACTAATATGTCCTGCCATGCCTTATGATAGATCTGTTAACATTCAATATTTGCAAGGGTTTAAAAGATGTTTAATACCCTACGCAGATTTGACTTAATGTGGGGTTTGCATAAACGCATTAGGCATATGACTTTGTGGTGATACAGATTTTTCTATAACTAACAAAGAAAGGAACCACTGTACTCGAGGAACTAATGTGTCCTTCTGTTTATCAACTACTCATTGAGCTAAACGAAGCAATAAGTTTTACGCATCTAGTAAAGCCTTTGCCGTTGTCATGCTAAAAGACATGTCCAGGGGTTAACTCTTCTCTCTATTAACTCAATTTCAGAAAACTGATTATCATTAGAAGAAAGGAGATAAATCTTATTTCCTCAGTAAGTGCCCCTAATTGCTCAGTTAAAAAATCAAATCAAACCACAAACACAAATTACAAAAATACACAAAAAGGAGTCACATCTTCACAAGAAAAGCGGGGAATTGATTAACCAACAATACATTTAATCAAATAAGTACTGAAACTAATTCGAAGAACAAACAACTTAAAAAACTTTTTGGAGACACCTAACCATTTTAAACAATGAAACCATACCACCAGCTGTTTCGAGTTGGTTCTTTGCTTCTCTACTTTAGATGCTCACTCCTTCAGTTTCCTAGGCAATCAATCCTTCAAGTAACTTATGGCTTCTTTCAAAGTTAAACTAGTCAAAGCTCTTGGAGCTTTAACAGTAGCAACTAAATATATAGGAATTTCATCAATAACAACATCAAACTCGATTTTCAGTTAATAACACGAAGCAGCAGCATAAAATGGAGACCTTATCACCAGCTGCTTCAAGTTGTTTCTTTGCTTCTTATACTCTGGGTCAAAATCCTTGTCACATATCATCAGAATGGATTTACCTTCAAATCCCAACCCCTAGCAACAATAGTTGGGAACCAGAAGAACCCATCGGAGTGCAGAATACATCAACAAAATTTTTGGTAAACTGGGAGCATTAACATCAGGGTTCAGGATATAGCTAAACATAAAATAGGGTGGATGGTTCCAATCAATATTCGTAATGATAAATCTGTTAGCTTACAATGTATGAAAGGGTCTAAAAGATGTCTGATACACAATGTGGACTGGACTTTAAGTGGTTTTACTGTAAACACATATGACTGATGCCTAAAGATCGATCTATTAGCTGGCAACTGTTTGCATAGGTCCAAAAGATGTCTACAATACATTATGTGGACTGAACTTAAGAGGCAATCAGGTAACACATACGACTGATTGAGATGATAACAAATTTTCTAAAATTCGCCAAGAAGGAAATGACCACAGTTCAGGAACTACTGCCATACTACTGATTTGTTCTATTTCTCCACTACTCATCGAGCTAACGGATTATTTTTTTTTGCCACATGTGCTAAAGCTGTTGTCATCCATTTCCATGTTAATAGGCATGTTCAAAGGATATCTCTTCTCTCCACTCCTCTCTGCTAACTCAAATTTTTGGTAAATGTTTTTATAAGACATGTTGGCAGGCTTCTACTTTTAAAAAGAGTAACAGTATGCTACACCTCATCCAATCCATTGAGTTTATAGTCTGACATACCCTAATTGAGTGCTTACGATCACCTCCATAGAATGAGGAACAGCACCATGTTACTTTTCTAATGAATAGCTTGCTAACACTCCTCTTTATCTAAAGAAAGGAAGTAAGGGAACGAACACACTTTAGGAACTACTGCAATACTATTGTTTTGTTCTACTTCTCCACAACTCATTGAGCTAACAGAAACAAGGGAAAATAAATAAAGAAGAAGGCCATGGTCGTCCTTTACCATGTTAAAAAACATGTTTGAGAGGTCTCTCTCTGTCTCTTCTAAATCATATTTCGAGTGAAAGCTTTTTCTTTTTATCCATAAATGAAGAGGAATTATATCTCATTTCCTCAGCAAGTACCCATAATTGCTCAGTAATGGAAATCAAATCAAACCACAGAGATGGAAATGAAACACACAACAAATTTGCAGTTTCTGCTTAAAAAATGAAAACACAAAAAAAGAGTCACATTTTCACAAGAAATGCACATTTAATCAACTAGGTAGCATCATGTAAACAAAAACAACCCATTCACTTCATTCAAAAAACAAACACAAGTCGGATACAAAAGAGACAGAGAGAGATATTAATCAATTCACCTGACCACCACCATTTTCTAAACAATGGAAACCTTAGCGCCAGCAGCTTCAAGTTGTTTCTTAGCTTCTTCAGCTTCTTCTTTAGAAGCACCTTCCTTAAATTTCTTAGGCAAACCTTCAATCAACTCTTTAGCTTCTTTCAAAGCTAAATTAGTTAAAGCTCTTACAGCTTTGATAGTAGCAATTCTTGAACTACTAGGTACTTCATCAATAACAACATCAAACTCAGTTTTCTCTTCAACAACTGGAGCAGCCTCAACAGCACCAGGTGCAGCAGCAACAGCTGCAGGTGCAAATGCAGCTGCAGATACACCAAGTTCTTCTTGTAACCAATCAACTAGCGTTCTTGCTTCTTCTAATGTTAATTTGGTTAGCTCTTTACCAATAGTTTCTACTTTCTCAGTGACAGCTACTGCTGAAATTGGGGGTAAGAATGTGCATTTTCTTGATGAGATGAAATTAGGGTTTTGATGAATTGGGGGGAATCGTAGGGTTTGTTTCGGGGAGGAATGTAATGATGATGAGGTTGTTGGATAACATGTTGGTGAAATTGAGGTTAGTGTTGAGAGTGTTGATGCCATCTTTTCTTTGGTTACTCTTTTTTTTTTCTTTTCTTTTCTTCTTCTTTGGAGAGTAGGTATAAACTTGTGAAATGAAGAGCAGAAAACACCAGGGAAAGAAGAAAGGGATAACGTAATCCAACATTTTTGAACAATTACAAAATTAACCTTTCTATTATCTGGAATTTATGGAAATAACCTCAGCGCTGGGATAATTATCTCATCTCTCTATTGGCGTTTCGGAAGAGCATCATCATTCAGGAATTTCAGGCTCCCAATAATTTGCCAAACACCCCAGTGGTGTTATGCAACACTTCATTAAATAGCATCTTCTGCTGTTGCTATGGGGTGGCCAATGCATTAAGTAAAATACTTCCTCCATTTTATAAAGTTGAGCTATTCATTTTTAATTTTTGTTTCACAAAAGTTTATTATGTAGGTATTTTAAAATGCTTTCCAATACTTTTTAACAATATCATAATTTAAAAGGTATATCATTTTTAAATTTTATTATTTTATTGTCTATAAGGATATGATTGAAAAAATATCTAAAAATATTCTTTTATCCTTATTTTTTTTAAAAATTATGTAAATTTAAAATATCTCAACTAAAATAATGTAAACTTGAAATAACTCAACTATTATAAAACAAAGGGAGTATGATAAAACCAACCCCTTAACACAATTATATATATATATATATAACATTGGGTATAAACTTCTCGGGGGTTATCCAATATAAGGCTTGTTAGGATTTGTTGTAAGCCTTGTCAAATGCATTATCCGTAACACTGAGTTTTTGTTTTTATTGTTCTCTGTATAATGGTTCTAGATTCATGAATTAAGACAAGAGAGAAAACTTTGGTTCCGAAAGAACTCAGTCTAAAAGGAGAATTTGATTAACTTTTCGATAACAACACCACATTTGTACAGTTTTATACCCCAAAACCTTATCATGCAATAAGCCACTCTAACTATGATACATAGCAACATCTGCCAGACTCAACCGAAAACATAAAATGAAAAACGAAAATACATTAACACGTAACGGCTACAAACTACTCTCTCAACACTAACACTGACTAAGGGCCTCTCGGCACACTATTTTACCCTTACCTGCAAAAAGATCTTTGTCCTTAACAGTAAAATTCTTGATAATGAACTGCAACATTTGTAGCAATCCTCCCAATTGGCATCTTCTGTCGTAGAGTTAGTCCACTGGATTGGGCAATTGAGTGACTTGGCTTCCCTTCCTCTCAAGTGTTTTAATATCCAACTGACTCCGACTGCATAATGACTCGCCATTCATGATCCACAAATGTAATCCAAGGTCGAAGGTTCAAGAATCAAAGACCCGAATTCAGCAAGTTACCCCCGCTCTCATGTACCAAGGAGCAAATCGTAGGTTTGCTCGAACAATGGATCATCAATAATGAAGTCATTCTACCCCCACCAATGGTGGATCTCGCTACAGTAGATAAAAATGACGATGAATATTGTCATTATCATTGAAGAGTACACCGCTCACCGCTCGACGCTTGAGTGAATAAATCTTAGGAGCATTTTTCTGCACAAGCGTACTAAAGGAGAAATCAAGTTAGGTAACCAGATGATTAACTAAAATTCATTTACGTAACACCATTCATGATGATCCTAGAGAGGGAACTTGGAGACCATGGGAAGACACGGGTGATGAAGAGGAAGTCTGCGAGGCCATTGTTAGGAAATAAAAGAAGGACGATACGTGTAAAATGATTAACGAAGGAGACAATGAAATTAAGAAGAATGAGAAGCACACAATCAAAGCCGTATCGAAGGATCGAACAAGGGCAGATGTGAAAGACTGAGTACATCTCTGCATGATCGACACGTAAGATCGGGAAAGTAACATCACACTGATCGAAACAGATAGCATTAAATGCTTATTGAATTGGAAAGTAAGAATGATAATGAACATGGAACGGGAAAGTAGGAGTAATGATGAATGTGGAGCGGAAAAGTAAGAATAATAATGAACGGGAAAGTAGGAGTAATGATGAACGTGGAGCGGGAAAGTAAGACAATAATTACCTTTATCATATGTCTGACAATATGATCGGGACAAAGCTGATTCTCAAGGAATGAAGAATACGTGTTAATCATGCAAGGTAACAGACCAAAAAGCAAAAGGCATGACCTGTCAATCGTATAATCATCCCGATCCAAAGATAATAAGGAGAACGAAAGAGGGTATCGGGACAAGAGGGACCCACTAGATAATCTATAAATAGTAAAAAGCATTCAACAGAGAAGAGGTCGGAAAATTGAAGTGAAGAAAGACTAAGGAAGATTAATCAGAGTAAAAGGAAGAAGTTCATTAGGTATGTATACATTGTGTAAGATTAAATTGATAGATTCCACTATCATGATTCATTTTCTTGATGTAAAGATTATGGATTTGTAACTCTAATTTGATCAGATTTATGATCTGTAAATGAATGGAATATTAAGATTTTTCTCAAATCATTGGTTTAAAAGAGGATTCTATGTAACAAATTGTAAGTTAAAATCTTTATGTTTACTGTTTTTTCATCAAATCATTGGTTGTTAATGTCAACGGGAATTTTGGCATAAACAATTTGGCGCTAGAAACAGGGATTGGGTTAAAGGATTTATCCTACCTGTTCATGAAAAATGGATTTATCTGTTATTTATGTATTTCAAAGAAAAAGAAACTTAGTAAAAAGAATTTGGTAGTTTTATGCAACATTCTGGCTTAATTTAACTTTTCTCAGCAAGTGATTTTTTCTGCATAATAACCTTTATGTGATATGAAAAATGGAAATGGAATCCCATTGAAAAGAAAAACTTTTAAGTTCGAATGAATTTGTTTAAATGTTTGATTTTCTATTTTTTGCGATTTAAAAGATTCATCGAAAAAAATACAAATTATTCAACTAAAAGTATAGACATATTTTTAGAAAATCATAAAACTAGTTTCTGTCACTTTCTTTATTAAATAATCTGTTGAGAGATTATTTGGCTTACTTTAAGAAGTTCATTAGAATTCAAGAGAAGAAAGAAAATAATCAACAAATCCAGAAGAAACATGTCTCAAGAAGCAGGCTCTGGGAACCAAGACAGTAACGATAGACAAAGTTACAGACAAAGGGAAGTTGAGAGTGAGCCAGAACAACAACAGAGTGATGTAGGAAATCATTCAACTATACATGAATTAACACCAAATGCCATATCTCAAAATCAGCCGTCACATCATGAGAATTCAAGAAATGATGTAAATTATCTTCAAAATCTGATGAGAGAAATGAATGAAATAAGAAGAGAACAGAGGGCCAGTCATGATAAAATTGAATTATTAACCAGAGAAAATCAAGCCTTAAAAAATACAATTCAACGTGAGCAAAGACAGGCTGTAACCGGATCACAAAGTCAAGAAACAATTTCTGGAAGGCGTGCACCCAGAAATGGAAGGGAAAATCAAGATCAGAGAATGGTGTTAGTAGGATCATCATCACGAGCAAGAAGGCAAAGGGAAAATCAAGAAATTCAACGTGCACAATGGTAAAAATGCATGGAAGCGATGGAGCAAATGAAATAAGAGATAAAAGGATTAAAAAATAAAGAAGGGGGAAGAATAGAAGAGGTGTTGAAAGAGGCCAGGCGCACACCGCTGGTTCAGCGGTTGACATGTGTTCCATTGCCAAGAGAATACAGTATCCCTGTATTTGAATGTTATGATGGTACGAAGGACCCGACCTCACATTTAAAGTATTATAACCGAGTGATGTCACGATGGGACGGATATGAAGCAATAATGTGCCGATGTTTTCCTTCGAGTTTAACAGGTTCAGCATTGTTATGGAATGATAGATTGCCAGAGAGTTCCATTGAATGCTATTCACAATTAGTGAGGAAATTTCTTGAAGCTTACATGTACAACGAGCCCGTTGATTCGGGAATAGACAGATTATATTCCCTCACATCGTGGCCAGAAGAAACGATCCGGTCTTATACAACCTGATGACATACGGTTTGTCAAGAAATTGGAGATGTTGACTCAAGTACAACGATACATCATTACAAGTGGGGAATTGCTGACCGTAAATGTCAGCTTTTTATTGAAATCCATCGTAATAATCCCAAGACTGAGGGACAGCTTAGAGAGATAATAGAAACATGTGCAAGATTGCAAGATGTACAGGAACAAGGTCCGAGAAGTAATTCACGAAATCAAGGAAACATGAAAAGGACAAATTCAGTTGAAGTATCACCAGAACAAAAAAAAGAAATTCCCTCACAAATCAGAACCAAGGGAATCAAAGCGCCCACGACAAGGGGATAATAAAAAATTTGTGCAGCGATTTCAAGAAAGAGTGTTCACAAAACTCAATATCTCATATTCTGAATTATTCGAAATCATAAAAACTAAACCAAATTTTCAATGGCCATCATCAAAAGGCAATCAACTTGAGTTTACACAACGTTCAATAGATTATTGTGAGTACCACTGTTATAAAGGGCACACAACAGATAATTGCAGGAATTTTATTATGATGGTACAAAGAATGATAGATGCAGGAGAGTTGAAAGAATATATTCAAAGGACCGAACTAATAGCAAGATCCGACAAAGGCAAAGCAGTGCGTATTCCATATAACGAACACACCGTTAATATGATATCATTCTCAGAAAAAAGAGATACAGATATGAACGCTGCAATTAATAAAAAGTTGTGTAAAAGGATTCGAGATCATGAAATTTTTAAGGTATCTGGAAGGATATCGGAGGCTTGGGAAGACTGGATGGCATCCCCTTTAACTTTCTCAGCACGGGAAGTAAATCAAGAAATTGAGATGCACAATGATCCCTTGGTCCTTACATTGTCAATGTCAGGATGGAACCTTAGAAAAATTCTTATGGATGGGGGCAGTTCCTTGAATGTATTGTTTCATGACACATTTTGCAAAATGGGACTCGAAAGAGATCAATTAGTCCCATCCCGATATGTTATTTATGGGTTCAATGGAATGGCCTCAAGACCAGAAGGAGATATATATTTGCAAGTATCAGTTGGACCGATTAACATCTCAACAAGATTCCGTGTAGTAGATGCTCCATCTCCATACAATGCAATAATCGGGAGACGCTGGGTACACCAGTTGAAAGGTGTAATTACCACTTATCATCAATATTTACGATTTCCAACACCGCAAGGAGAAATGGAGATCAAGGGAGATCAAGATGATGCGAAGTTTTGTATAATGGCGGAGGTAAGAATGCATGAAGAGCAGGAACAACAACAGCGTGAGAGGAAGAAAAACCGTAAGATCGAAGCAAAGGAAGAGGAGATAAATCAATACTTGAAAAGAAACATCGAACAAAAATCAACAAATGATTTAGGAGAAAGCAGTAAGAGTCAAGAAAATTCAGCAAGTCAGCAGTTTGAAGGACTATCATAGCAATTAAAGGGAACTCCAACTTCTATCGGGAATCCAAAGCCAATTTTCACTTCTGTAGAAGAAACTAAAATCGTAAATATTGGAACTTCAAAATGGCCTAAACAAGTGCGAATTGGAACATTGATGAAAGAAGACATGGAGCAGAATTTAATCAAGTTACTTCGTGATTTTGTAGATATATTTGCATGGAAGATGGAGGATATGCCCGGAATAGATCCGAATATTATACAACATGAATTACAAATACGTCCCGATGCTATACCATTTCGACAACGGATACGAAAGGTTGCACCGGAGTATCACGATCCAGTCGAAAAGGAATTAGCAAAGCTTCTAAGTGCAGGATTCGTTCGAGAAGTGCGATATCCAACGTGGATTTCTAATATGTGATCGTTCCAAAAAAGAACGGTGGAGTAAGAATCTGTATAGACTTCACCAACTTGAATAAAGCATGCCCAAAAGATAGTTATCCACTTCCCAACATTGATCAGTTGGTAGATGCTGTAGAAGGCCATGAGGCATTATCTTTTATGGATGGCCAGTCGGGGTACAACCATATTGCACTTGCTGAAGCTGATCAAGAACACACAGCGTTCTTCACACCCCAGGGGTTGTATTGCTATACCAGGATGCCGTTTGGATTACGAAACGCGGGAGCAACATATCAACGATTAGTTGATGCAATTTTTAAACCTTGGATCGGACAAATATTAGAAGTTTATGTGGATGATATGTTGGTAAAAATCAAATTATCTATCGACCATCTACAAGACCTCGCTGAAATTTTTGGTGCATAACGAAAATACAAAATGAAAGTTAATCCGGAGAAGTGTACTTTTGGTGTTACTTCGGGACGTTTCTTGGGTTACTTGGTTACAAAAAATGGAATTGAAGTTGATCCAACAAAGATTCAAGCAATAACAGATATGCCATCACCCAACAGTATTAAAAGTGTACAGAAATTAAATGGATGTTTGGCTGTTTTAAGCAGATTTATTGCCAGGTCATCAGAACGGTGCAGACCCTTCTTTGATATACTCAAGAAGAAAAATAAGTTTGAATGGAACGATCGATGTGAACAAGCTTTCCAAAACATAAAAAAGCATCTAGCTACATTGCCAGCATTACAGAAACCGGAACCTGAAGAGATATTAACTTTGTATACAGCGGCAACGGAAGATGCAATCAGTGCAGTGATGGTACGTACTAATGAGAAAATAGAAAAACCGATATATTATATCAGCAAAACCCTTAATTCGGCAGAAAGAAATTACACTAAAATCGAACAACTCATCTTATCATTGGTCTTTGCTACCCAAAATTTACGTACTTATTTTCTCACACATTATGTTCGTGTCCCGAGCAAGGCACCATTACAATCAGTATTGAAAAATACAGGAAAAGTGGGAAGGATCGCCAAATGGAACGCCCAGCTAGAACAATTCAACATCATTTATGAGTTGCGAACCGCACAAAAATCTCACGTTTTAGCTGACTTCCTTGCAGATTTCCCGATTGAAGAAGAATATGAAATCCAAGGTCCGATAGCTGGGAAAAAAGAAGTTAACTTATTTAAAAAAAAAATTATTAAAATTTTTATCACATTAATAATTTATTTTTTATCTATGATTAAAGGATTACCAGGATGCGATGAAGAGGACCCACAAGATATTCTGAACTCAACAAACTTTCAAAGGTGGGAAGTCTTTGTTGATGGGTCCCGAAACAAAGAAGGAGCAGGAATTGGCATTGTAATTACTACACCAATGGGAGGGAGAATGACACATTCATTTCGTCTTGAATTTGAAGAACATACAAACAACATAGTAGAATATGAAGCTGTGGTTCATGCTCTAAAACTCATCATCGAACTAGGAATCAGCAATGTTCGACTCACAAGTGATTCACAGTTGGTAATTCGACAGGTCGAATTAAAATATCAAACACTTGATGTAGATCTAGCACAATATAAAGACCTAGTTCAAATTTTAGCAAATCAAATCCCAAACATTAATTTTCGGCATCTATCCCGAGATAAAAACCGACATGCTGATGCATTGGCATTTATTTCCTCCATGGTAAACGACCCCAATATCACGACAATAAAAGTCGGAAGGATATATGAACCATCTATTCAGATAAGAGCACTTCATAACATAGAAGAAAATGTGACAGAAGAAATTAATGATCCCGCAATACAAAATGCCCCATCTGTTGCCTCAACAAATAGATGATCAACCAAGTGAATCAGATTGGAGGATTCCGATTCATCAATATCTCCAAGATAATCTTTTGCCTTCCAATTCTAAAGAAGCAAGAAAAATTCAACTCAAATCAGATAATTATCAGCTTCGGGACGGAATTTTGTATCGAAGATCATTCCTCGGGCCATTGTTTCGATGCCTATCACAAAAGGAAGGGTTACGAATACTCAAAGAAATACATTATGGAGATGCGGGAAACCACAGTGGAAGGCGTTCACTCGCATTAAAAGCTAAAACCCAAGGCTACTATTGGATATCCATGCTTAAGGACTCAGAGAACATGGTACGAAGGTGCGAAGAATGCCAACGATTTGCAAAGAAGATCAAAGCACCTGCCACATAGCTAAATTCTGTACTCAGTCCATGGCCATTTACAAAATGGGGGGTAGATATTGTTGGTCCGTTAGTTGAAGGAACCAAAAAGAGAAAATATTTAATAGTGGCTACCGATTATTTCACCAAGTGGGTAGAGGCTAAAGCATTAGCTCGGATCAGAGATTCCGATGTGTTCACATTTTTATTTGAAAATATCATATGTAGATTTGGGATTCCAGCAGCCTTAGTTTCTGATAATGGACAGCAATTTCAAGGAAAGAACATCGATATGCTATTTGAAGCATATAACATTCAGCAACACAAATCCACACCATTCTATCCCCAAAGTAATGGACAAGTTGAATCCACAAATAAAACAATTGCAATAAATCTGAAGAAGACATTGGATGGATATTACAAACGTTGGTGTGAACAGTTGCATAATACACTATGGGCGTATCGCACCACAAGAAAAGAATCCACTGTAGAGTCACCCTTCCTTCTCACATATGGGACAGAAGCAGTCATACCAACAGAAGTCATTCTACCCACGACTAGAACAGAAGCATGGGAGAAAAATCTAAATACGGATTTAATGTTACAAAAGTTGGATGATTTGGAAGAAAAACGAGAAGTGGCACTCCAGAAAATGGAGAATTATCAAAGAAGGTTGGCACGGGATTATCACAAAAGGGTCAAGTCACGAAACTTTGTCCAAGGACAATATGTTTTACGACAAATCCCAGAATACCATCGGGATAAAAGTGCTGGAAAGTTCGCACCAACTTGGGACGGTCCATATGTAATACAAGCATCAGCGGGACAAGGATCGTACTATCTCCGAAATATGCAAGGAGACACCTTACAACATCCTTGGAATGCACAATACTTAAAGCTTTATTATCCATAATTAATAGCACATCTATGGTGGTCAACACAGGTATTAAAGTCTTTATTCAATCCTTTATTTAACAATAAAATTCTTTGTGAGTTTATATTTACAATAAAATTCAAATCCAGGAACATCTTATTCTAGAAAACGCTACGATTGGCGATATAATCAAAATTCAAATCCAGGAACATCTTATTCTGGAAAACCTACGATTGGCGACATAATCAAAATTCAAATCCAGGAACATCTTATTCTGGAAAACGCTACGATTGGCGACATAATCAAGATTCAATCCTAATACCAAAGAGGTAAAGGTCCTCTTAGAATTTTAATAATTCAGAAGTTCTAATAAAGAAGGAATACCTAATTTATGGTTATCATTTTCAGAGTACGTTCGGGACCAACCCTGTATCTTACCCCTGGCCCGGATTTGTTTCGTATGTGTGGGATCTCGAATTATATGTTTTGAGGTATATATACTTCAATCCATTGTACTCATGAAACAATATGATTAACCTAAATATTTCATAAATATCATATCTTATGCAGGGACAATATTCACAGCACATTCAAGCAAAAAAGTGGAAGATCACAAAATGATGTTTTCAACTACAATAAGTCAAACTTCAAAATAACAAAGCATCGGGACACAAGAAAAGAATATCAAAAGATGAAGCTACGAGCATTAGAGCCAAGAACAAGTACAACTAGGCTTCAGAGTTGGACCGTCGGGGCGGTTGAGGAGAAACCATCGGGACGGTAGCACGACCATTCAAAACAGAAGGATCGGCTTGAGCACGATCCAAGACAGAATTAAATGACATTGCAATTTTTGCCTTGGCATCTTGTCTCACCCAGACGATATAAGCGTGCCTATAGTCAATTTCTGATTGAAGATCTTTAATCTTTTGCTGATCCTTCTCTACTTTTTCTTTTTCAGCATTTAATTCCTTTAATAGCTCATCAGATCTTGATTGTACTTTTATAATTTCCTATTCTTGAGCTTCGCGATTTGAAGTTTCAGCATTCAACTGAGATTGCAAATCCCGAAGCTTGATTGTATTCAGAGCCACGTTTTTCTCTGAAGTCTTCAGCTCTTCAGTAATATTTGCTATCGTGTTATTTGCAATGTTGAGTTCAGCTCCTGCTACAGTTGCTCGTCCATTGGCTTCATTAATCTTCTTTTCTAGCACTGAAAACCAGAATAAATATCAGATAAACCATATAATACCTTCAATAAAACAAGCATATAACTCAAGCATATACCTCTAGCTACAGACTTAAACTCTGCTTCTTTAAGGGTTAAAGTTTTCAGAACTTCCTGATATTTGGATTCAACTCTATTACGTCTCCAAGTATTCAACTCAATACTATCGGACAACTGTGCTAATTTCCCTT
Organism: Papaver californicum; assembly: GCA_023531435.1. Lineage (NCBI taxonomy): Eukaryota > Viridiplantae > Streptophyta > Magnoliopsida > Ranunculales > Papaveraceae > Papaver > Papaver californicum. Next base: position 2,268,236 of record JAJJMC010000373.1, on the reverse strand, counting down.
TAATCAGTTCCATATCCATATTTACTTCTCCTGCATGATTGTTCAACTGAGTCATCCTACGCTGGAACCTAAACAGGGATTCCAAGTCTCCCTCTGATCCCATAAATGAATTGCAAAACTTCAAAAAAAAAAAAAAGGAAGGTGGAACAACCTATAGGCTCGTACTCAATACTGGAACAAACTATAGGTTCGTACCCAATATAAGTACGATGACCTATAGGCTCGTACCCAATATAAGTATGATCTAACCTATAGAGGTACGAAACCAAAATATGATACGAACTAAGAGGTGAGGAGCGAACCTTGATTCTGATCTTGGAGCTTTTGATTTTTATCCTCAAAATTTTGAAGTTGTTGTTGTTGTTGTTGTTGTTGTTGTTGTTGTTGTTGAAATTGTTGTTGAAAATAGTTGTTTTGCTGCTTGAGATTTTCAATTTCTTGCTGCAAATTTTCATTTCCGCGCTTTGCCTTCGTTACTTCATTCTTGAGCATCCGCTCCATCATTACGGCCCGAGCCTTATAAAATTTGTATGCTGCAAATGTGCAATCGGTACCATATTTAAGCTGAGCAAGAGCTTGCTGTGGAAAAGAATACGACGGACCCTCTGCAATAGTCAGAACTTCATTTAAAGAAGAAGGAAGACTGAGTGAGTATGGTTGATCGAAATACTCGCTTACGAACCAAGCATCCCGAGTATTATCCAGTGAAGCAGCACCGAATGAAGCCCGCAGCCTAGACATTGAAGCACTATCGGATTTCGATGGATCGTGATGTGCGGAAGTATTCAGAAACCCTTTAGAAATAAACCACTGAAAGGCTTCGTATTCTTCACCAGCAAGAGTGATTCCTCATCCTCTTCAGAGAAGGGCCATTGAATGGAAGGTTCAGCATCCGGCATGTCGACATCGCCATCATCAGCATGAGCGGCAGATTGAATTAATGTCCCGATGGGTACATTAGGTGTGTGAATGACTCCAGGAGCATTTTCATCCACAAGGGTGCTCGGGACATTAGGGACCTTTGTAGCTGAAATGCTAGGAGCTATGTTTTCAACATTTGCTTCTTCAGAAATCTCATTTCTCTGCTCTTCCACAACAACATCAACAACAACATTTTCTTTTTCAATATTTTCTTCAACAGTAACATCATCGTTCACTTCTTCCATATTTTCTTCCTCAATAGCAATATCATCTGCTTCTTCTTGAGGTAATCCAGTGAAAACTGTTATTATACCACTGCTTGGAGCAATTGGCTCTATATCAAAGTTAAAAGGAAGGGGAGAAAAGGAATCATAGATGACGGTGGGAGCGGCGGTGGAAGGAACGGTTTCAGAAATGGATTGAGATATCGAAGGCTGCTCCGAAGAAAGAATTGGTTCCCCCACGCTAAAAGGAACATCTTTGATGATAACGTGCTGTCCCGCAACAGTGATAAGAGTGGAACTGTTGTTCCCCTCAACAAAATAATCCCTAATTTCCCCTTCCTCTACTTCGGAATGGTACAATGGTCTTCTCAGTTTTTTCTTTGGTTTTTCAGGGAAAACCAATTTTCGTTTTCCCTTACCTTCAATAACTTCTTCCTCAACTCTTTGCATGCCTTCAACGATTTGAATACCAAGACTTGGGCGAGGAGGAGGAACATCGGTGAGAAGTTCAGAATCGGGCTCAACCTGAAACACAAACATTTGTCCTGTAAGAAAAAAGTCAATGATAGCTCGGGACAATATTGAAATAAAGAATAATACGAACCTTATAATCAAACTTATAGTCCTCAAAATTTAACCGCCAAGGACAATAGCTTGGGAAACGATTACGAAGTCCTTGAATTTCATCTTTGGAGATGTTACCATAAATCCAAGGACCTTCAATTACAATTGGAGTGCGATACCACTTATAGTCATGATCCTGACGAATTCTTTCTTTTGTGGGAAAATCAAGCTTGGTATGGGGAACATATTTGATTTTGGGATCGTCGACTTCATGTAATAAGGGAAATCCCGAAAGACACTTGCGAACAGGGATAACGCTCCACTTCACGTAATTCTTCTTGGTAATACAATCTCCATATGTGGTATGAAAATTTTCAACGGTATAACTGCTACGTTCTGTAAAATCTGGAAAGTAGCAAGTAAGGTTAGTCCGCCCTTCGCTTCGGAGACTACACTCATCAAGGATACGCCACCAATTCCATTGTATTGAGTAATGGATCGAGCAAGTCCATGAGGAGAATCACCACGAGTAGCAAGGACTTCATATTGAAAAGGATTTTCTTCTTCGTATAAAGGGAGACGAAGTCCGGCCTCCAAAGCACCAGCAGAAATCAGTAAACTATTGGGAGAATAGTTAAAGCTTTGCATCGCTCCTAAAGTTAATACATCAGTATTTCTGTCATAGAACGAGACTTTAAATCCTTCAAGATCATGTCTTCTCTTAAAAGCCTCAATGTTCATCGACCGCTAACTATAAGTCGCATGAGACCGCTTATTTCTGGGGGCCGGATTAGCGGCTATAGAAGCCTCAGGAGCTGGATTACGAGCAGGCCGAGACACATCATATCTAGAAGAAGGAACTCTTGAAGATCTTCCAGATTCTTGGTGATCACCAGTAGCATTGGGATTTCTGGAAGACATAACGTTTTATCTGAAAAGACAATTTCAAAGGATCAATATGTGTAGGAATCAGTTCAATCGTATCTGTTAAAAGTTAATCATGATTAAATATTAAAGTAAGATACTGAAGGTAAAAAAAAAAATCCTCAACATACCTGGAAAAAGAAGATAAACAATTACTTGATCAAAGGTAGAATAAATGTGATTGATGCAAAAAGCTCCTGAACAGTTGGGAGAACGAAAGTATTCGAAAATTTCAAGAAAGATAAAGAACAACAACTTTAAGAGGTAAAAACAAAAGTGGAAAAGACCGCATCGTATTTAAAGCGAAGAATAGAAACCGTCACAATTTGAAAAGGCATTAATCAAGGCAAAGATTTGATTTCCTCGAAAAAAGGGTAACTGACACAAACGTGATAATTGAAGTTACTTCTTGCGAAAAGTTCGCGTAGCGTGTGAAAAGAAGTAATGATAAAACAGAAGGTAATAATTGTTCTTCTACTTTTTTCAAAACCTTGGATCGACCGTTAAAAGTTTTTGAAAAAAGAAGAAGAAGGGGGCAAGTTGTTAGGAAATAAAAGAAGGACGACACGTGTAAAACGATTAACGAAGGAGACAATGAAATTAAGAAGAATAAGAAGCACACAATCAAAGCCGTATCGAAGGATTGAACAAGGGCAGATGTGAAAGACTGAGTAAATCTCTGCATGATCGACACGTAAGATCGGGAAAGTAACATCACACTGATCGAAACAGATAGCATTAAATGCTTATTGGACGGGAAAGTAAGAATGATAATGAACATGGAACGGGAAAGTAGGAGTAATGATGAATGTGGAGCGGAAAGGTAAGAATAATAATGAACGGGAAAGAGTAATGATGAACGTGGAGCGGGAAAGTAAGACGATAATTACTTTTATCATACGTTTGACACATATGATGGGGCAAAGCTGATTCTCAAGGAATGAAGAATACGTGTTAATCATGCAAGGTAACGGACCAAAATGCAAAAGGCATGACCTGTCAATCGTATAATCATCCCGATCCAAAGATAATAAGGAGAACGAAAGAGGGTATCGGGACAAGAGGGACCCACTAGATAATCTATAAATTGTAGAAAGCATTCAACAGAGAAGAGGTCGGAAATTTGAAGTGAAGAAAGACTAAGGAAGATTAATCAGAGTAAAAGGAAGAAGTTCATTAGGTATGTATACAGTGTGTAAGATTAAATTGATAGATTCCACTATCATGATTGATTTTCTTGATTTAAAGATTATGGATTTGTAACTGTAATTTGATCAGATTTATGATTTATGATCTGTAAATGAATGGAATATTAAGATTTTTCTCAAATCATTGGTTTAAAAGAGGATTCTATGTAACAAATTGTAAGTTAAAATCTTTATGTTTACTGTTTTTTCATCAAATCATTGGTTGTTAATGTCAACGGGAATTTTGGCATAAACAACCATGAAAAAAGATATTGTGTTTGAGAATACAGAAAGTGTGTCGAATAAATTTGAGCAGACAGTGTTAACCCAACCATTTTTTTTATTCCTTGGCATTCAGCGAAAACCCGATCGTTGAAGCATCGAAATCCATAGCAGCAGTCGCAGCAGGGAGCCTTAGAATCCAGTACCAAGGGGGTATTATTTTCACAGATGACGAAATTAGCTACCCAGGAGAACAACTTCATCCGTTATATCTGACCGCGACCATTAACAAGCAAAAACTCAAAAGAGCCTCGTTATACACACTGGAGCGCATATGCATCTAACCAACCGTTATACGAACGTATGTACCTACAGTAAACGGTTTCGGAGGACAAACACAAACATCCATAAGACTGGTCAGCCTAGTAATGAGCATAGGCCCAATCAGAGATCTTACGCCTTTTCTTGTGCTCGAGGATGATACGACGTTCCATGTGCTTCTCACAATCACAAGGTTAGTGGCTTCAGCGTACCACCAATGCGTAAAAAAAATAATCCGGTGCGGACAGTATCGCATACCTAAAACCAGTAACCCCTTTGGAGCCGAAAAAACCTACGTGGAAGACTCAGTATTCTATGACGACCCAGCAGGGCAAGACGATGATACTCACCAAATTCACTTGACCCGGTTACCAAAGTAGGAAGATTAGCACCTCGTATCGCCCCAAGAGACCAAAGCTGCAGTGTCAGTATTTAATCCGTCTCGGATAGTAATCAAGTGTCTTACCAAGAAATAAAAGTTCCAAGGAAACAACAACCCTCAATTCTGTCTTTTCTTGCGATCGGTAAGGGGCATGTTTATCACTTATAGAAATTAGCGGAGGTAGTTTCATCCGCAAAGCACGAGTGTGCAATGTCATCAACATAATGAAGAAATTCTTGAGCCAATGAAAGAAGAGACGACGGAAAACTTGATCGAGGATCCATCGACGGCCAGTCAATCATTAGAAGGATTGTAAGAAATCAATATCGGCAAGGAAGGAGAAAAACACTATATAAAAATTAGTAAGTATTTGCAGAAATAGGAGAGAAACCGACTAGTGTCTTCGTTAATTGAATACAAGTGAAAATGAGAGGGTATTTAATACAAATTAAATTTTTTGTTCGTGAACCTGTATGGACACCTTGTACAATATGTACATTTATAAACGAATCCGTATTCAAAACTATAGAACAAGGGATCCTTGAGATGAAAAATTAAGATACAAATCTACAAGGTCAACTTAGTATGTATTTGAACCTTCAAGATTTGAATTCAATCAAGACAATATCTTGTACGATATTATTTCAAGATCCATATTTAACAAGAACAAGTGGCGTAAGATCTTTACTATCAAGTTAATCATCTAGGTTGATTCACGTACTACTTGTGATATTTCAATTATACATATAAAATAATAAAATATGGAAAGAAATAACACAAGAAACCAGAAATTTTGTTAACGAGGAAACCTGCAATCTAGCAGTAAAACCCCAGGACCTCGTCCAGTTTGAACACCATATTGCATTAAGCTTCTACAAAAACTAGCATGTTATCAGACTTCGAACTGGAATGTAATTGAGACCCAATCAACCTTCCGAGCAATTCAGCTTCAACCGTGCTCTTTACATCTCTTGGATCTTGCAAGACCCTAAGCACTTGATTCCCCTAGATAACGTCCTTTATAGGCCTAGGGTTTGCTCCAACCTCAGTGAAGACTTACACTACCTTGCCTCTAACAGTATGCCTATTTGATTTCCTTTAGATATGTATCAATCAAGGTAATACAAATCAATTTGGTTTGATGGATCTCCGGGTGAATAAGATATCAAAAGAACCTTAACAAATAGGATAACTTACTTTCTTCAAAAGTTATAGAGATACCTAATTGATTCCACCTCACTAGAACAATCTAACACAAATTTAGATGTTAATCTTGCGGAACTATGAGATCAGAGATGATCTAACACAAGTTTAGATGTTAATCTTGCAGAACTACGAGATCAAAGACGATCTAACACAAGTTTAGATGTTAATCTTGCAGAACTACGAGATTAGAACCGAAGAACTTCTTGTAGTTTCTATCAATCTTATTCCTTAATCAATAATTCTTGAATGGTCACATAACAAAAGAGACGAACATTTAGAATATACATAACTTTCTCCGACTCTATAAATTGCCGATGTATCCTGGTTGTCCTTGAGAGCATGATAAAGATACCCAGTAAAGAAATAGCCATTAGGCTCGCAGCGATACTGACGTGCAAATCGTTCGTCTGATTTTGGTATAGGAGCGAAAGACTAATCGAACCGTCTAGTAGCTGGTTCCCTCCGAAGTTTCCCTCGGGATAGCTGGAACCCACATGCGAGTTTTATCGGGTATATCCAATGATTAGAGGCATCGGGGGAGCAACGCCCTCGATTTATTCTCAAAATTTAAATAGGTCGGATGGCGCACCTCATTCATTGAGTCGCGCCATGGAACCGAGAGATCCAAGTGGGCCATTTTGGTAAGCAGAATTGGCGATACAGGATGAACCGGAAACCGGGTTACGATGCCCACCTGCGAGCTAACCTAGAACCCACAAAGGGAGTTCGTCGATTAAGACATCAGGACGGTGGTCATAGAAGTCAAAATCCGCTAAGGAGTGTGTAACAACTCACCTGCCGAATCAACTAGACCCAAAAATAGATAGCACTGAAGCGCACAACACGCATCCGGCCGTCGGGGAAATCTTTCGACCTGCACAAAGATCTATCAGGTAAAAGATAGTCTGGCCGATATTCACGAATCCCTTAGTGAAGACTGTAAAAGTTGTTACCTAATTATGTTTCTCGAAGAAACCTACGTATTTAGAGGACGACTCTTGCACTAACTAGGACACAACGTGCCGAGATTAAAAATATTATTGCGGAGAGTCATATATTTATAATGATGAAACATGTTAGGTTTCTTAAAGTTCAAGCAATTATTACTTACATCCAAAGCAAGTTTGTAAACTAGTTTTCATGTTTACAAATTACTTTGAATCCAAGTAGACTTTAGCTTCTCAATATAGATTGATTCCAAAGAATGAAAATTATGTAAGCATGTGATAAGTTTGCCTTGTATACAAAGAAGAATGTGCAACCGCATATTTCTCGATTAAGGACCATGCAAAAGTTAGCTCAGGAAATAACCAATATGGTCCGTGAACCATCAAGCAATGTTTGAGTCCAACACCCAACAAATGACTAGTTCGCGAACTAAGAAAGTGGTTCGATAACTCAATAAGTTTAGAACATCCAGGAACATACCCAAAAGTGCACAGCTCGCGAACTAAACAATCAGTTCGTAAATATAAGAGAAAATTCCATAAGTTCCAGGAACATCATGAAATTGCATAGTTCGCGAACTACGAAAATCAATTTGCGAACTCTTATGCAACTTGGAGTTCAGTAACATAAAATTTATGTATAGTTCGTGAACTAAAAAATCAGTTCGTGAACAATAATACAATTTGATATTTTAGGATCTTCTTTCACATACATAGTTTTTTGAACAATAAAAATTGTACACAACCTCAAAAATATTAGGTCCTATGAACATCCATTGCTTGATTTCGTGTTTCGAGATTCTTCTTTGTAATTCATCATATATACTAAATTCATGTGACATTGTCTCAAACGATAGAATGGTAGAAATAATGAGTAAATAGGATAGTCAGTCTTCACATACCTTTATTGATGAATTTCTCTCAGATGTCTTCGTTATTCTTCAGTTTTCAGTCTTCGAGGGAATTCAGTGATTTCAGATACTCAACTACCTAAATCTAATCATAGTCCGAGACTGACTTTAGTAGGCAGTAAATCAAGAAATAGTTTTGGTCATCTAACATTGATAACAGATTGGTAAACCAATAATTTTAGGTTCAAACGAGAGATGTTCTAACAACAAGGATGTCTCTGCATTCAATTATGATGAAATGTTGGGTCCTGGGAGCAATTTGGCCGCTTATTCCTTGTATGTTTCGTAGAATTCAGGCATGTCAAACAGATTCATAACTTCTATCAAGATGTTGCGTTAGCTATTAAGAGGAAATAAAACGACAATTGGAAGAAAATTTTATAAAGTCGATTTAATATCCAACATGGTCAGCGAATATAGTGGCGGTGGCCAAGAAAAATGGGAAGATAAGATGTTGTGTAGACTACCGAGATCTGAATAGGGCATGCCCGAAAGACGAATTCTGCTTCCAAATGTTGAGAAGCTCGTAGATGTCAGCAACAACCGTCATATGTTTTAATTATAGACAGTTATAGTATGTACAACCAAATCAGAAGGGAAGTTCAATATACGTACAAAACCAACTTCCAAAGACCCAATGGATTTTTTTACAATATCGTCATGCCATTTGGACCGAAGAATGCAGGAGAGACTTATGAAAGAGCGATGGTATGAATTTTTTATGACCTCCTACATCAAATAGTTGAGGTATACATAAGAGAATATCATTTAACTCTTTTTAAACAGATCTTCGAGATATGATGACAGTTCAAATTACAGATTCTCAAATGCGCATTCGGGATGACGTCATGGAAATTCTTAGGCTTTGTGATTACTAAAAAAGGAACCTAGGTCGATCATTTTTTTTTTTTTGAGGAGATAACCACAATGGTACCTCCGAGTGACGATAAAGAATTGCAAACCTTTATAGGAAGGATTTCTTACGTATGTTGATTCATCCTGGGTTGAGACCAATAGTTAAAAACTTTCCTACCACTTATGAAGAAAGGTTCATGCTTCAAATGGAGAGAAATGAAGCAATCCGCCTTTCAAAAGCTTAAGCAGTATCTTATTAGCCCTCAAGTGCTTCGACCGCCAGAGAAGGGAGTGTCTCCCTACTTATACACCTCTTTTACTGATCTCACTGGTGGGAGCCTTCTTGGCGCAATATATGAGGAATGATCAATTATTCCCTATTTATTATGTCAGTCGAGTGTTAAAGAATGTGGAGTTTTGATACCCCGCAAGTGGAATAAGCGTGCCTAAAATTAATCTACGCAGCATATAAGTTACAACCTTACTACTCATGCATGATATGATAGTCGTCGAAGCGTCCAACACAATAGCTTACCACACCTCTGTTAAAGCATCGCTCAATCAAACTCATAAATTTTGGTATATCAAGCTTGTTTTCAATGTTAGATGAACAAAACTATATCTTGAGTTATGGTCTACCAAAGTTAGTCTCAGACTATGATTAGTGCATGGTGGTTGAGTATCAGAAATCACCGAATACCTTCAAAGATTGAATCCCGAAGAACAACAAAGACATCAACAAGGAATTCATCAACAAAGGTAGTGAAAACTGATTTATTTTTAGAACTCTTGTTTATTTTACATTTCTATCTATCAAAACAAAGTGCTCACTCCTTGGAACAATTCCTATGACGGTAAATATATATTTGTATATACAACCAAGGACAGTTGAACCTAAGACTTTAGTGAGAATGACCATTGACCTTAGAAAGGTCTCTATGTTGTAGTGAATGAAAATACGAATTCAACAAGCCAAGAATCACTTAATTTGTTGTATAACGAAGAAGTTATGAGTGAGATACGAAAGCTGAAAAAGTATGGACAAAAGCTGATTTCTGTATTGAAGAGAGAGAAAAGTTCTTCCACTATTCTTTTTGACAAAGTCCGCGAACTGGAAAACCAAGGTTGACAAACTAAAGCTTAAAAATGTGATTCATTTTTAGTCATGTTTTTGATATTTTCTCTCCTAGGCAAGGCGGTTACTCTTCCAAACCCAATATATTGCTATTTCTTTAGCTAGTTCCTAAATTATATGATTTTTTTTTCCTAAGTGTGACGGACCGAAAAATTCCGCCTCCGGCTCTATGCACCGCGCAGGCCAGAGCTCCCCAACGCTCCAATCGAAAAGACGGTGACCGGAACTTAAAGCTTCACTTCTCGCTAGGCAAATGCAGGTCGATTTTCCTTTCCAAGCATGCTTTGCAAGCATGATACTCGAAACGTAGTTTCCATACCGTTCTAACTCACCCTTGTTCTGCAAAGGGTACAAGGCCATTAAATCCAATGGTGAACGCCTTTGGCAAGCATCACATACTTACGAATATTTTCCAGTCCTAACTCACGGATTGGACTAGCACCTACGCTATTTCAGGCCTATTTTTCGCTTCCTCAACTCTGCTTCGACTAAGCGGTGGGTGCATAAAATGATCTTGCTCTTGCTAAGAGTACAACAACCAGGCATATTCCGTTCATACCGTATGGCTTGGTAGCAAGTATGAACATCCATCAAATGGTATGCAACTACCTCATAAAGTGCGGCAACAATCATATCTTGCATAGCATTACCGAGCCAGATGATATGAGTTACCAAAGCGTCGCAATCATCTCCAAATTAGATGATATGAGCGCCAAGATGCTGCACCTCAATGCATTGCATTGCGGCTTCCTACGTACCCAACCCGTACCTACAAGGGATCAAGCACGGTCGTAGTTCATCCGAAAGGCCATTTCGAATGGGACAAGCACCTTAAGCCTATTAAGACAAAGTCAACATCGATGTTAAGGGTCAATCATTTAGAAAGTATATGCTTAGGCATATACAATCCGCGTTCAACAATTTCCAACCTATGTAGCAAGGCCAAAGTCCAAGTAAAGCCTAGTCCATATAGTCCAAAGGACTTTCACAAAGTATGCACAAGATTGTGCATAACTATTACCACTTGATATGCAAATATACCTTTCTCGAGTAAGCAACACGAATGAATGATGCTTTCGCATAATTCAAGCTTATTCGGTTAAGCTACAAGCATATTGACGCTTACCCATCAAATATGCACCAAAGTATAGGCTACATCGTATAAATGTGCATTACCGCTCATGCACATTCAACCAAGGCTCTCTCCCTATATATGTCATAAGCGTATCTCCATATGTTTGTAAAAGAAGAGTAAGAGACATCCATCGACTGCACTACCAGTGATGCATCCTCGAGTATGCATCACGACATAATAGTGTTTTAGCACTATAATGCGCTCTCGGGTAAGCTATACAGGAAAATGATGCTTCCTTGAGTAAGCATCAACTTCTAACCAATACCTCCTTCTTATATATGTTTTACCGACATTTCCACAAGAATATAAAAGGAGGGAAGATGACATTCATCGAATGCACTTCCAATGATGCATTCTCGAGTATGCATCATGGATCAGTGAAACTTCCTTGGATAAGCTTCATTGCAACATTGGGTCAGTGATGCATCCTCAAGCATGCATCACGGCATAATAGTGCCTTAGCACTATAATGCATTCTTGGGGATGCTTCATGAATCTCCAACCAACAGCTCCTCCCTATATATGTCTTACTAGCATTTCTACAAGTAGAGATTTGGAGGGGAGGGGACATTCATCTACTGCACTTTCTAGTGATGCATTCTCGAGTTTGCATCACGGTATAATAGTGCTTCAGCACTATAATGTGTTCTCGAGTATGCAAGATAGGGGCAGTGATGCATCCTTAACTTTTGGTAAAATGACTATTTTACCCCGGAGTAACTATTTTTCCATTGATATGTAAAATTACTATTTTACCCCTGAATGACCGTTTTGCCCCTTGTGAGTAAAATTACTATTTTATCCATGAATGAACGTTTTTCCCCTGATATATATAATTACTATTTTACCCCTGAGTGAACGTGTTGGCCTTAATATATAAAATTACTATTTTACCCTTTTGTCAAAAATGCGGGTGTTACACTAAGACAAGTTCTAATTAATCTTATTTTATTAAGAGACAATTACAACTTAAATAAATATAATTTATTTTAGTAAATATTTATTTAATTTACTATGCTAATATTGTACAACGGTGGGAAGTTAGAAGCTACAATTCTTCTAAACTTATGAAAGATTCTCAATGCAAGAAAAAGTTCTAATTAAGGAAACAAACTTGTTTTGAATATAAGGATAAAACTTGTTTTAAGAAACATTGAGATTGCTTGAGATCAAAGTAATTTGTGAATAAGGAAACTAGTTCACGAACTTTCTTTGAATGTATATTTGCAACATAGCCTTGGTCATTCATTATATAAAGAGGATTGATATAGCTATACAAATCATCCATTGGGAAATTATATTTGTTGCATAAGGTTGTTTTCGACTACTTTTGTTATTTACGAACAAGAGTGGGAATTTGATGACTTTACTTGGGGATCGTAAAACAAGAGTTATCTATCTTCTTCATTGATGGTTACGGAACTTGTATCTATGTGAGTACAATAATCCTTGTATAGTCTAAGGTCATTCTCTTCTACTATAAGGTCATTCAAGGATTATTTATCATATACCCTAGATTCGATAGATTTAAATATAAGATCGTATACCAACCCTTGTTGGTCGAGAACCATATTAGAAAGAGAACTTTATATAAAGTGTCTAACAAAAAACTTAAGAAGTTTTACAATATATCTCTAGAATAATTCTAGTTGATCTTTTTATAGAATCAATTAGGTATTTATATATAAGTCTTGAAGAGTATAAACCTTAATTCTACAAGTTTGTTTTGATATTTCTACATTTTACCTAGTAGTTCTTCAAGTAAAACATAATATTTTCAAAACCTTGATTCATATCTTAATGAAAATAAAATAGGTATTCTGTAAAGGCAGAATAACTTAAAGTCTTCAGTGCGAATGAATTAACTCCTAGGCCTGTAAAGGAAGTCAGCTAGAGGAATCAAGTGCATAGAGTCTTGCGAGATCCAAGAGACGTTTGGAGAAGGATTGAAGTTTGATTGTAGTAGACTAGTGTTTGTAGGAGCTTAATATAGTGTGGTGTTCAAACTGGACGAGATCCCGGAGTTTTTGTGCTACATTGCATTTTTCCTCGCTAACAAAATTCTTTGTGTCTTGCTTTAATTTTTTACTTCCATATTATAATCATTTGTTATAATTAAAGTAAAAGAAAGTGATTTAATAATCAAATTTATTGAATTCGGTTCTTGAAAAATTGAACAAACAAGACTTGTTTTTGTTGGAATTCAAATTCTAAAAGATATCATTTTATGTTGTCCTTGAATATTTATGAGATCGTCCAAGAAATTCGTCTTATAGGTTCACGAACAAAAATTGATGGTTTACTTAGTACCCTCTCATTTTCAATTGGTATCAGAGCAGGAAAACACGTTAAAGATCTTACAGTCAGTGTTTGTAGTGATCTGACCTAAGGAAATAAAATAGAATATGAAACACACATGAGATGATTTTGTTGAAAATTTTGAATCAAAACCTAACGAAACATCCTCATCAAAATCAGTGTCTGAAAATCTTCATGAAATCACTTTGAATGAGTTTTCTAGACAAGTTGATCGTGTTAATGATGTAGAATTTGTTTATAACTGGGAAGCACGTATGGTAAAAAAGTTGGATGAATTTTTCGAGGAAAATGACTCATATATTGATAGAGATACAGATGAAAAAATCTCATATTTTATTAAGTTGACTCCTTTGTCAAAGATAAATATGACGACCTATGGTCTCATTCCGTTTTTGACTTCTCCGTCTCGAGAAAACAAGAAAATGAGAAGGATTTACTAAGGTCTTTATATGGGTTTTATCAGTGCCAAACATCTTCTTAAATATTGTGAGGAAGACATAAGTTCAAAGAAGTTTGAATGTGATAATCTTCGTCGAGATTCTTAAAAGTTGGAAGAAAAAAACTTGCAGCAACTGAAGCAAGGATTAAATCCCGGCGAATAAGTTTTGAATACAAAGAAAGTTCCTCTCACTTTCTCAAGAAATACTCCATGAATTTGATCTAGTTTTTTCTCTTGATAAAATCAATACGTTGGAAAAAGACTTGAAAAAGTTCTATAATAGCTCGAATAAATGAACCTTGATGTTAAGAGCAAGTAAAAATCATCATGATACACGAGGTTTGGTCTAAAAGAGAATAAATGCTCCAAGCACTAGCAAAAAGGTAAAATTTGTCAAGGCTAGAGATTCTTTTCAATCAAAGGCTTCCATTAATGTTAGAAGTAAAATACCTCCATCGTCAGTTAATGATGGAAAATTTTTTTTTTATCAAGCTCCAAAGAAAGCCCACATGCATTCAGGTAAGTACATTCCTTATGTTTGTTATTATTGTGGAAATAAAGGTCACATGCAAAGGGATATGTCATTTTTGCATAAGAAATGAGAAATTTCATGATGTTCTTGTTCGGGCATTCATAAGAAGTGGTCAAACCTATATCGTATAACAAGGCCAATCCCCTTGATTATTTCGGTTGTAAAGTCCGACATTTAGGCAAAGGAATCAGTTTTATGATAAACTGATTTTTTTCCTATAAACGCTCTACGAAGTACCTTCATAATCGCTGGGATTATAAAAAGGAAAAGGGGAAGACACAATCTGATGCTCCCAGTTGGATAAATACTAACTTGCAAATAACAATCAACCAAATTTTTCCCCAAGAAATATTAAGAGAATAATGAGAAGAAGATTCCAATTGCTAATAATCCCAATAAGAAGAGGATACCAAAGAACATCAATAAAACATTAAGTACCAAAAGGAAGGATCTCCGATAAAAATCCACAACAAAATAAATAGTGAAGACCATGTTGGTGGATGATGAAATTCTCATGGGAAAGAACGATAGGCCTCTCAAGGATTTTAAGAGTGGTCCATTTTATGATAATACGAATGTAAAAAAGCAAGAATATGAGAAATAAGAAAAAAAATAAGCCAGACTACCTAGGGTGAAAAATCCA
>JAJJMC010000373.1:2239056-2253359 GCA_023531435.1 Papaver californicum | reverse complement strand
GTACGGAACCCTCGTTTATAAAATAGCCACGTTTTTTGGAACATTAATAAAATGGGCGCAGTTTGACCTTTTTCATCCCATTTTTTTTTAAAGGTTAACTGTCGTTAGAGAATAGGTGGCACTAAATCAGCTATTAGAAAAGACATTAAAGCCCTTGAATCGTGTGAATAACGCCTAGTTAGAACAGTGAGTCATTGTGTGCTCAACTCGTGACTCACAGCATGGGCAGAGCACGTGCTACCATTAGTGGTCTTCTTTCATCATCTTCAACCTAATTATACCAGTTATGAACCCTAGCATCAGCAACAAGGTTAGAGAGAAAAAAATCCAATAAACTAGCCATACTAATAGATGTCATTCATATTAAAAGGTTCTAATAATAAACCATAACCACAACATTCTTTTTTCAAACATAAACAAGTTCATATACAAAAAAAAGAACCACACATTACTTTTTCTTTCCAATTGCCTTTGTAACAGTACCAATATTTTGAGCCACATATCCAACACCAGAAAAGGACTGACTGAAAATTTGTGAATTGCTAGGTCCTGCAGCTGATGTAATTTTAAAGTGGTAAATAAAGATTCGTTACTCAGACTTGTGAAGATTGATTTTAAATTTAATTTCTAAAAATAAAAGTATGAAAACTCAAATATTTTTTATAAAGTAGGGAGAAAAACTAAGACTAGGACTATTTTCCAATTTCAAAGTGATTAAGTTTAATCATGCAATTAAAACATTTTAATTTGATTCTAAATCATTGCAAAAATAGATTTTCAAAACAACAACTGTATAACAAAAGTATGGAGCATCTAGGGACCTAAGCCGAGGCATGCACCATCTAACGGAATCACAATTGCTTAACAAAAATCTTTTAAATCAATTTTTAATCAAGGCAATTAATCATAAATAAATTATATAAATTAATTAAATAATTACCACATATTTGTTAGAAAAGTAGCTTCCTCCGTAGCCTCAGAGATGAAGTTTAGCTCCTCATTGTAATGGCAAAACCCTCAAAAATCGATTTCATAACTCAAAAATTGCTTACAATAAGAATAGAGATGCTCACAGTCAATTAGATACGTTTAAAAGTGTTGCTGTGAACACATCTAACTCTTACAGAAGGTGTTTAAAAGAGAGTGGAGACAAAACGGTTTCTTTGGTGTGGCTGAAAAAGAACGGACTTTTGTTCTAATGAACGACAGTTCTTCTCTATAATATGTTTTTCTTCTTCGTTGGTGTAGCAGCAGAAACTTCTTCACTCTGTTCACTTTTTTTCACGCTGTTCTTGGTTGTTCTAAGCTTCACAAACTTTTCTCCTCTCCCCTGGACCTCTATGGACTCTTATATATAGAGTACAACCACAAAACAACCCCAAATTACGTCCAGAACTTCCTTAAATTCTTGGCAAAATTCTTCCCGTGAAAATCATTTTTTTTTCCTGATTTCGATTGATTTCGATTCTTGGATGCTATTAAGAGAAGAAATCGATATCATTCTCTTTTTAATTCCTTCCCAAACAACTCAGTTTCCTAACTTTAGGAGATTTCCATAAAAAAAAGAGTTTCCAAATTAAGCTTGAGTTTCCTGTTCACGTGAAGTATGAGAATTGTTTCCCGCCAACTTTTCCATTTGAAATTTGGGGTGTGGTTGCCCTTAACAAAAATGTGGGTGCCTTAATCCAAGTTGAGGGTGCCTTTAGCATTTCTCCAAAAATACCTAAAAAGCAATAAAAAACAATAATAAATACAAAATCGAGTACCAACAATATAAATAATTGCGATTAAATCAGACACAAACCCCAAACTTATTATTTGCTAGTCCTCGAGCAAATTTAATGTAGAAAATAAAATCCCAACTCACTTTCGCAGGAATCGCGACTACATTTAGCATATGTAATAAGCCGTTAAACCCCTAGGTGTCCCTAGTGGACGAGTTTTGTCTCGTGAGGGTTTACAAGAGGTATACCCACAAAACCTGTACTCCATATTTTAGCGACTCGTGAAAAAATAAGGATAGACACTAAACAAGCTATTTAGTTGGCTTACTCAATTCTTCGGCTATGGGAATCATTACCCTATATGAGTCCAATTGCTGTATACGAGTGTTTACTCAAGCATACTAAAATTCATATGTAAGACAACATAGCTCTACTCAGATAATCGTTTAACCACAAGTCTCAGAATCTATCACATTTCAATCACATGAAAATATTTAGAAGATGGACATGGAAAATATGAAGGTTGCAAGTGTTGACTAAGGTGAACGGCGTTTCCCATATCTGTCTGAAGGTCATTGCCAGGATGAAACCTAATGAATTCGAGATCCGCACCCACTGTTCTTAACTCTAATATCTTCAACTGGCTTATACTCGGGTTCCCATGGATCCTGCATTCCACGCTTGCTTAGGCGACGGAGACAGGGAGAACCCACACAAATTTCTAAACAATAATAATAATAATAATATTTTTTTCTTTTCACTTTTTTTTTTTATAGAACTAAAATATAATAATGGGGCTTGACCTCAAAACACTCTATTTCATCCCGACGCTGATAACAATTTGATACTGGGCCCCACCAAATCACTAAGAGAAACACAAATTTGCAAAAGTAAAAGCAGAAAGTGATATGGTAGTGATAGACTCCGAGATGTGGTGACAGCTATCATGTTATTTCTAACACATGAACTCTGTTCTTTTAGAATAGACCATTTCACTGGGCACACCAATTCCTATAGAAAAAGAGCTAAGTTTCCATCTACCTAGAATGGTTAGTGTCACCCTGAAGTGTTCACAAGTTTCTAAATTCTAAAGCTTTATTATTTCACTAAAAAGTTTCTACCTTACCCCCAAACTTAAATCAAACAGTGTCCTCAATGTTTCTAAAGATGAATGATTAAGAGCATTAACAAGGAGAAATTGTTACCAATCGAAGGAAAAGAGCTAAGGAAAGATATTACCGTGTTTCTTGAGCATGAACATGGGTTACCTCCCAAGAAGTGCTAAGTTTAAAGTCTTCATCCAGACTTAGAAAGAATTAGTCACCTCATAAAATCATATAAAAATAGTCGGAACAACTGTGGGTCATCTGAATGAAATAGTGTTATCATAAATAAGAGGAAACAGCAATGGGCCAAAAAAATGAACAAACCGAGCACACCCTTATTTAGTTTTCTGTTTACGACAACTACTTCTAGCTGTGGTTCAGGTTCAGGCTCTATAACAGGGTCTAGATAAAACATTTTCATGGGCTGGATCTCCTCGTAGACAGGATCAAAAGAATCGGGTTGTAGAGTCTGGAATAACTCAACTAAGCACTTAGAAGCACATAATAATAACCTGAATAATTGTGGATCCTTAAAGTCAATCAGATTTGACTCACACAGTTGACTACTGTGAAGGTGGTCATTCATAAACAAATGTATCGATTCTAATTCCCTAAAGTAATTAGGTTTAGTCTCAAAACTTAATAACTAACACATTTGAAATTCTAACGTTCCCACATATGGAAGAAAATATTTTGGTGGGAAAATATAGTCAATCTTGATACTACTGCCTAGGTAAACCACATCGACCAGAGGATGGGTTTCTAATAAGTGAACTTCTTTCTGGACATCAACAGGCTCAGGGAATCTAGTTTGAAGATTATCTTGTAAAGTGGTAGAGGTGTATATGTCAAGTTCCAAGTTAGGGGCCTTTCTAAGAGCTACAGGTAAAGCACATGGAGAATGATAGTCACCCCCAAACTTAAATTTTTTAGTGTCTCTAGATAGACTAATCATAATTTCCCTAATTTCTAGATCGTCAGATTCCCGAAAATGGTCAATTGCTTCATCTAGGTTATAATCCGTTGGTGCGACCTCACTCATATTTAAAATCTCTACGAGTCTATCGTCTTAATTAGAGACTATTTTCTTCGAATCGTCAGACTCCAAATCACTAGTCTGAGGATAAACCAGTTCCTGTAAACCATTATTGATTTCAAAACAAGAAATTTCTACATCGTCTAGAACAGTGGTATCTCTAGTCAAATCCTCTTCATGTTGAATAAGTGAATAATCATTAAAATTATTTGAATTTGAACTAGAAATAACACTATCATCGTGAAGCACAACTGGAGTGTCAATTTCTTGATCACTCTGCCCGTATATTCAAGTTCTTCACAAATACTATCCTCATTATCATAATAATATGAAGATGTTTGAACCTCGTCTAAATAAATAGTGTTACCAATTCTATCCTCCTCCTCTTGACCAGGTGAATAACTATCAGGGGTAGCACTATATTGGGATATAAGATTATTTAGAGAAATATAGTTCTTTGCAGTCATTTCTTTCAAATTTAATCGGATTATCTCATAGTCCTCTCTCCTCCGCTTGCTATCCTCACCTAGTTGCTTTGTACTTTCAGCTAGCTGTTTGAAGGCTTGTCGTAGAGGTGTATTAGGTATAGGATAATTACTAGGTTGCATTTTCTTTAGGGCATCTTTCCAAGACAAATCTCTCGAATGTCGCTCATAAGACGAGTGTATGTATGAATAGTAATTGGGATCACCCTGGTATGAGTAATAACCTCCGGAAGGTTGATGATGGTCCCGATTACTATGCACACCATGTTGATAGTACTGATAATTTCTATTTTGAAATTCATTCTGATATTCATTGTATTGGTCTTCATAATACCAGTTCGACATTTTCTAACAAAAAAAAATTCCTAAAAAATGTACAAAAATCTAAGAAAATAAATCCTAACATGAAGGGTTCTAAACATACACAAACAAGGCCGACTCAACCAAATCAAACCTATTGAATCTAGCAAACAAAAAGCATGATGGCTCCACTTAGATTGTTTCTAGACCAGCTTTTATTCTTTCGAAAGGAAACTAGTTACAGTTTTAGAAAAAACTCTTAGGACGATCCGAATTAGATTAAGTCGAAGAGAAATAGGATAAGCTCTAAGGTGCTTTGATAACCCTGTCTCTTTGGCAACGTTTCCTTGGGTTACAAGGCGGCGCTAATCAACTTAAAATAATCTTTTCGAACTTTGAGTCATGCTAACAAAGAAACCAATACAATCCTTTTGAATGATTTTCCAATAAGCTCGAAACCCTATCGGTCTTCTTTCTAGTCAAATTTTAAGGATTAGGTTCGCGTTAGGTAACGTGTTCCTAAGGCGGGCAAGAACGAAACGGTGATAAATCCGAGTCCTTATCTTGTATGGCCAGTTCTTGCCCTTTACTAGAAAAGTAAGTCCGCTTTGAGTTCCTCAATATATATGCATACAAAGGAATACAGTAAACCCACTTGCAGAGGATACGTGGGTTGATCGAGTCTTACCTCCAGTACCACACGGGCGATGAACCGTTGAAGTCGACTCGGGCCACTAACTCCTTTGTCAGTGTGCGAACCGAGGGGCCGAGACAATATCGTAATTGTCGTCCTTCCCTGTGCAATTAATATTTAATACTACCCTTCCGTAGGGCTTAAAAATAATAATAATGTCCAAAAAGTCCAAAGTCTGAAGAGAAGTGTCCAAAATAAAAAATACAGAAACAATTAAAATCTTAATACAGTTTTCTAAAAATAAAATAAAATAAAATCTAATTAAAATCTAATTAAGAAAAATCTTCGTCTTCTTTTTCGTTCTTTTAAGCTTTAGCTTTTAACTCCAAGTCTTTAGCTTTAATTCCAAATCTTTGACTTTAATTCCAAATCTTTGGCTCACTTTCCTTTCGATCCAAAATCCAAAACCTGGAGCAAAAAGAGAAATACCAAAAGAAACGTAAAATAGAACAAAGTAAAAAAAAATCTAACTAAACTAATTAACCTAAAAAAAATCTAAAAACAAGTCCGCGTCGGCGGCGCCAAAAATTGATGTAATCTTAAAGTGGTAAATAAAGATTCGTTACTCAGACTTGTGAAGATTGATTTTAAATTTAATTTCTAAAAATAAAAGTATGAAAACTCAAATGTTTTTTATAAAGTAGGGAGAAAAACTGAGACTAGGATTCCACTATTTTCCAATTTCAAAGTGATTAAGTTTAATCATGCAATTAAAATATTTTAATTTGATTCTAAATCATTGCAAAAATAGATTTTCAAAACAACAACTGTATAACAAAAGTATGGAGCATCTAGGGACCTAAGCCGAGGCATGCACCATCTAACGGAATCACAATTGCTTAACAAAAATCCTTTTAAATCAATTTTTAATCAAGGCAATTAATCATAAATAAATTGCATAAATTAATTAAATAATTACCACATATTTGTTAGAAAAGTAGCTTCCTCCGTAGCCTCAGAGATAAAGTTTAGCTCCTCATTGTAATGGCAAAACCCTCAAAAATCGATTTCATAACTCAAAAATTGCTTACAATGAGAATAGAGATGCTCACAGTCAATTAGATACGTTTAAAAGTGTTGCTGTGAACACTTCTAACTCTTACAGAAGGTGTTTAAAAGAGAGTGGAGACAAAACGGTTTCTTTGGTGTGGCTGAAAAAGAACGGACTGTTGTTCTAATGAACGACAGTTCTTCTCTATAATATGTTCTTCTTCTTCGTTGGTGTAGCAGCAGAAACTTCTTCACTCTGTTCACTTTTTTTTCACGCTGTTCTTGGTTGTTCTAAGCTTCACAAACTTTTCTCCTCTCCCCTGGACCTCTTAGACTCTTATATATAGAGTACAACCACAAAACAACCCCAAATTACGTCCAGAACTTCCTTAAATTCTTGGCAAAATTCTTCCCGTGAAAAGCAATTTTCTTTCCTGATTTCGATTGATTTCGATTCTTGGACGCTATTAAGAGAAGAAATCGATATCATTCTCTTTTTAATTCCTTCCCAAACAACTCAGTTTCCTAACTTTAGGAGATTTCCATACAAAAAAAAAGAGTTTCCAAATTAAGCTTGAGTTTCCTGTTCACGTGAAGTATGAGAATTGTTTCCCGCCAACTTTTCCATTTGAAATTTGGGGTGTGGTTGCCCTTAACAAAAGTGTGGGTGCCTTAATCCAAGTTGAGGGTGCCTTTAACATTTCTCCAAAAATACCTAAAAAGCAATAAAAAACAATAATAAATACAAAATCGAGTACCAACAATATAAATAATTACGATTAAATCCGACACAAAAATATGTCTATCAAATATCCCAAAGCCGATTGTAAAAGGAAAGATAAAAAACAAAATGGAAGATAAAAAAATATGATCTCATCTAATAATATTGAAATTCTTTTATTAAATCCTTTTAATAACCTACGCTCCTAAACTCTTTTTTTCCCTATCCATTGCCGTTCTTCAAGTTCTAGAGATAAGTTCTTGATTTTATACGAATAAGGTTAATTTGAAAATGTTGTTTATTTTAATTTATTAGAATTACTTTCGGTTTTGGTCGCGTGTAAAAAAGCCTAATTTGAATTCCATTTCCCTGTCTCCTCATACTTAAACATATATGCTCAACTAAACATTGTTTTTTTACTGTACCCTAGATCTTGGTATTGCCTGCCACTAGTGCTTAAGTTTTCTATATACGTTAGCAACAAAATGGTATAGGATGATTTGATGTGGTTTATAATTGGGTGAATCAGTAATGTATATAGGAAATTTCGGTGTTTTGATTTACTTCAAAACTTCATTTGTGATGGTCATAATTATCTCTCGCCATGAATTACTAACGTATATAGGAAATTTTGTTTCAATTACAAATTTCAAATTTTAGCTAATTTATTAAAAAAAAAAATTATCAACAGAATGGAAGAGCAAGAGGATCCTAATTTATTTGATTTGAATTAAATTGTTAATCCAAGTGAATCTACAGTGGTGGAGAATTACGACAATAAATTGTTCGAACTAACGCCGAAAACAGTATTGTTACTGGGGAGGCTATGGAAGATGACAGAACCATATAGGGAAGAACATTTAAGTTCGATGATAATGCAGATAAATTTTATAATGCTTATGCAAGGAGAGTTGGATTTAGCGTGAGAAAACAATCGTCTTCGGAAAAAGAGCTGATAAAAAAATTGTTGGAAGAATATTTTGTTGCTCATGTGAAGGAGAACTCGAAAAACACCCAAGGGGAACACCAACTAAACTTCGAGCAGTGACGCGAACTGGTTGTATGACAAGAATGCAAATTAAGATTAATGCCAACGAAACATATCCTGTCGTAGAATTTTTGACAGAGCATAACCATGAGCTTGCTTCTTCAGATAAGGTGCATTTGTTGCGATCTCAAAGAAAAATACTACACTATTCAAGTTGATGATGAAAACCGTATTATGAATTGTTTTTAGTGTGATGCTAAATCCAAACTAGACTATAATATTTTTGGAGATGTTGTTTGTTTCGACACGACATTTAAAACTAATGGTTATGACATGCCATTTGCACCGATTGTTGGGGTGAACAATCATGGTCAGACTAGACTATTCGGAAGTACTTTATTAAAAGACGAGACTACAAGTTCATTTATATGGTTGTTTGAAACATTTTTAGAGGTAATGGAAGGAAAAGAAATGAAGACTATATTCACTGATCAAGCAAGTTAGATGGCTACTGCAATTAAACAGATATTCCCTAATGCTTATCACCGTTCATGTTTATGGCACATTTATCAAAATGCTGCTAAATACTTATCAAATATATTTGGTACTCATGCATCATTTATAAGTGATTTTAGAAAATGTATTTATGATTATGAGACAAAGGATGGGTTTTTGTTGAGTTGGGAACAATTACTTGAAACATATGAATTAAAAGATAACAAATGTTTGAATAACTTGTTCAAGTTACTGAGAAATGGGCACAAATATAACATTTTTGTGTTGGTATGACAACCACTCAAAGAAGCGAGAGTATTAATAACTACTTTCAGAAGAAAGAAACACTTTCAGAATTTGTGGGTCAATATGATAAAGAGTGGCTGCGTGACGTGAAAAGGCTAGAAAAGCATATTATAGATCCGTGTCGACGAAACAAACCTGACGTCAATATGGGAAGTGGAAAAATCGTCTGAAATATATACTAGAAATATTTTCACTGAGTTCCAGATGCATCTTAAGAAGCTCATTGACCTTGATTTCAAACCTGATACTAATGACGAAAAAACGAGCATATACAAATTATCATCATATATCGGAGCAAGGGCGCCTCGTACAACACGTATCATCTCCTCCAACCTTACATTTAAGTGTAGCTGCAAAAAATTTGAATTTTTCAGCATATTATTGCACATATTTTGAAAGTACTTCGCCATTTAAAGTTATATGATCTTCCATCTCATTATTTCCTGAGAGGTGGATCAAAGAGACATCAGATACTACTATAGTATTTGATTCTCAAGGAAATAACATAATTGTGATCCTTCGTTATCTATACGCTACAATGAGTTATCACACTTAGCACTATCGGTAGCTAAAAAAGGTTGTGAAAATGAGGAACTAAGTATAGTTGTAAAATAGGCGTTGTTACAGGTTCTAGAAGAGATTAAATCTCACTCGACGACTCAGCTAAATAACATCGAAGCTGATTATAAAAAGAATTTACTTGAAAGAGATGAGGAAGACATTCAACAAGTGAACATAACTGTTAAAGAACCCATTCAGAAAAAAACAAAAGGGAAATCTTCCTCTAGACACAAGGGTGTTTTGGAGAAGGGAAAAAAAAGGAAAAAAAACTCACAAAAATTAAAAAGATTAGCATTTTAGTTTATATTTATCAACTGTTCTGAACTTTAATTTGCTATATATTTTTTCTGTTTGTTTTTCTTTAGCAAGAAGCAATATATTTTCTGAACAAAATATCAATGCATTAATTGTTTTAAATTTTTTTATAGAAAATGTTTTAGTCTTGACTCTTGACAAACAACTGTAGGCGTATAAGAGAGTTTTCAATCTCTTGTTAGTTTATGTAGCAGTCACTGCTTACCTCTTTATCTAGAGTACTGCAGTCACTACCATACTTTATGTACAATCGCGTGTTTGTGTAGCATTCACTACCATACTTTATGTAGAGTACTGCAGTCAAGTTTATTGTGTTGAAATTTTTTTATGCTTGTTTTATATTACTATCACCATTTCTGGAAAAGTGTTACTATCACTTTAGCCTAAAAATAGACCAAATTGAAAAAGTGATAGTAACTCTTTTCGAGAAACGAAATAAATATTTACTATTAGTCAAAATTACAGGCTCCTAGTAAGTTAAAATTTATATATAATTACGTTAGTCATTAAAGCATTCTCTATGGAGAAGAATTTGTGAGTAGTAGTTATGATAATGATGATAGTAATGGAGGAAGGAGAAGAAGAGGAAGTGAAAATGAACAGTCATTACAATATGTTGTTGCAGTAGAGGCTTTTTTCTTGGTTTGTCGCAGGATCTTTCTCAGCCAAGACAAGAGGCTAATTTGCCTGATGGACTTTTGACTGTTCCTCTCTTGAAACACCAGGTCTGCTGTTTATATCTATCCTAGCACTTCAAGCCTTATGAATACATTTTTTCTTTTTCTTTTAATTATCAGAGCATTACCGTAAATGTCTATGCTTGGTGTTTTTTTCTGTGGGGGCAAGCATTAATTTCTCCCACAATCTCTTGTAATGGCAAAAGCTGATGCATGTGTCTTATTGTTAGTAATAATTGTGGTATACATGTTTTTCAGTTCTTCATTTGTGTTCAAATTGAGTTATGACTTGTGTTATACAAAGCAGTAAGCTCACCCTAAAGAAGCTTTAGGCCTTTGAGTGGATCTGCCTATCCGGAACTTCATTTGCAAGGGACAAACAACCATTTTCCTCATTTTTTAATATATTGTCACTAAGATGGTTAACCAGGCTGACATTGCGTTGGTTTCTCTATTCAGACTCTCCACTGCCTAGTGTTTGTTATCTTTGATATTTTGAACTTGGACAGATTAACAAGTACTTCAGATAGCAATCAATCACAAAACTTGGATTCAAATAAGCAAAGAAAAGTATGCAAAAGCAGACCATTTAATCATCATGCACTAAAAGGGATGTTCTTTTCTTCACAGAAGAGGCAGACATGAATAATAATCTTCTTCTCTATATCTGAACTAAAATATGGAAGTTTTTATCGGTATTTTTTTAAACGTATCTAAAGCTACCATTAATTTAGGGGAGAAAAGATAGGCAATTAATTCACTTACCGAGATTTAAAAAAAGGGTATTTTGGGAGTACAAAATAAGAACTTAAATTGGTTAGAAACCGTCAAAAAAGATAGACTCCTGCTATTTCCAATCCACCATTATTATTAATACAATCCAATAAAATATTAAATAAAATTTTATTATTTTTTAAAAACCAAATCAAAGTAAAATTTATGAATCCAATCCAATATATTTTTCTTTTCCTTTTCCTTTTCTATTTCTATTTCTATTTCTATTTCTAGTTTCTTATATCTAATCTATAAATAACATGTTCATAAACCCTGTAAATCATAAGAGTGCGTACCAAATGGTCAGCGGTGCAATTTTCTCCAAATTCAGGTAAATCTTCTTCAACACATATATGTGTTGGAAAAGATGAAAAAAATTAGATTAGGTGTGTTTTTAAAAATTATAAAAACTAAATCCAATCCATAGGATTGTACTAATAAAAATGTTATAAAAATTGGATTGGTTTAAGTATATGGATTGGTTAATAAGAATAATAGATTGCAAATAGCAAAAGTCAAAAAGATAATGACAAATGCCGGCTTCTCACTAGTCCCCCATACCCTCTTCGAATATTTCCCCATCAAAAAAAATTCCCTTAGAAATAGGTCTTGAAGTGGAACCTGACTCGGATATGTAGCGTAAGAAGTGTCGAACCTGAGTTGTAGATGCCTTCAATGTTCTTCGATATGTTTTCTCTTTATTCCAAGTGCTTGTTCCTACCGTTTTATGATCCCGAAAGCTTTGTACAACTTTGATGCCAAATTGTGGTTTCAGACTTGAAGTTATAGGAAGTTAAGGTGTTTTTTTTGTTATAATTTTCATTCAGTATTTTGCATGTGTAAATGTAATTGACTGATTGATTAAATTAAATTGATTTATATGTGATGTTGCAATTGATTGTATTGTTGATATCATATTTGATGCCTTCAATGTTATTCAGGTGTAGTAAATGTGCATGTGTAGGAAATTTTGATTTGTGAATTCCAAATGCAAAAATTTTGTTTTTTTAAATGTAATTTAAATTGCGACACATATAAATGAAGCAAATAAGTATATTTACGTGGTTAAAAATAATCGCATAAATAAATTATAAGTCGCTTTAGTTATGCACAAAAATAATTTTGGTTCATCTAAAAGATGTCGCTAGCAATGTAAGCGACACTTACCAGGTGTCTTTTTAGTTTATTCAACCGACACTTATAAGCATCGATATATCTATCTTTAATATTAAGTGTGTGTGATTTGAGACCCTTATAACAGTTGCTTAAATTCAAAGCAACGGAAATAGATGTCCCAAGATAGGTGATATGGTGTAGTGTTGCTGATACACCATGAGTTCGCATCACTCACAGAGTGATACTCAGAGTTGCATCATTCAACAAGGTGATGTCACTATTCCGCACCAGCTAAAAAGTGATGCCTATGCTACACGTTGTCACTAAATTGATGCTAACGATCGACATGGTCACTTAGATCATTGACAGAGCAGTATGGTGATATACGTGCATCACTCGACTTCCACAACTCTTATGCGTCACTGTCAGTCTCTTATTGACGTCACTCTCGGTCTATTCCTTCATTGCCACTTATAACCTTGCACTGATGCCTTAAAGTTCTCTACAGATATTAAGTACTCGGCTTACTCAACTGCCAATATCTGGCATCAATCACTAGTAGTGGCATCACTATGCCAACTAATGTCCACTAGCATCATTTGAGCTCGACTTTCATTAACACCAATAGTCGACTTTATTCGAATTATCAAGTTCACCAAGTCTTTATGAGATTCGCTAATCTCAAAAAATTCATTCTTATATGAAGTCTTGGCTCAACCACATGAGCAAGTGTTCTTTCAGAGATGACTTAATCGACTCAATAACAACAATACTTAACTCTACTACTAATTTATCACGAGACATTAAATATGTCATATGGGGGGAATTCATTAGGGTTTGGATATGATGGTCTACCGCAAGTGTGCTGTAGCAATACACCCAAGATGGAAAGTAACTAAGTTATGTGAACATTTAAAGGAGTGAAGGGAGTAGTTGGCATGTAACTAAAGCCAAGGTCATGGGTGGCCAAGAGGGCCCACTTAGAGACTTGGGATCTCAGCAGGCGAAGGTTGGCCGGCGAAAGATAACAAGTCTTACCTAAAAGTGGGGATATGACTTCACCACGTTCTCCACGGTCTCCACTCTTTTATAACTGTCACCACTTACGAGATCAATGTATTTTACTACTACTATAAATAGGCTACTTAACCTATTCACAAAGGGATCTCAAACTTATACGGATAGGTCTAATCTTTTAGACAGTAGTTCAACAACACCACTGTCTGATCTTAATATTTTACCTACTTTCATCCTTAAGATCAACCCTTCTCTTTTTTTTTGTGACTGAAGCAATATTCGAACAGTTATTTCTTGGTTTAGACGAGTCTTGTTCGATTTCGATCTCTCGTACTCATACAAGCATTTTTATTTTAACCCCCCCCCCCCTTTTTACGTTAATTGTTTTTATCATAAAACAATAGGTACCTAAAAATTAACTCAATAAAATCAAGTTTAAGCATCTATTTATAATCCACGGGTACCCAACTCTCATGCTATAATACATGGGTACCCAACTCATATAATACACAAGATCATTATACAATTCATGGATAAACATATATTCATTAAGAATCATTCATTATATAGTGGACGGGATCATCATATATATAATTCACGGGTACTCATAAACTAACTCCATGAAATCAAGTTTATGTATCTACATGGATACCCAACTCTCACCCTATAATAAACGGGTACCCAACTCTCACCATGGATAAACATATATTCGCTCTAGATCATCCACCCAATAGTGCTCGGGATCATCTTAATTCACGGGTACTCATAAACTAACTCAATGAAAATGAATTTTAGTATCTATCTATAATACACGGGTACCTTACCCTCACTATATAATATACGAGATCATTATACAATTCATATGTAAATCCATATATTTATTAAAAATCATTCGTGTTGTATTGGGAACGATCACCTATATATAATTCATGGGTATCCATAAACTAACTCAATGAAATGAAGTATATACTCGTAATACACGTATATATGGGTACCCA
>JAJJMC010000373.1:2053774-2238758 GCA_023531435.1 Papaver californicum | reverse complement strand
ATACAATTCATGGATAAACATATGTTCCTTAAAATCATTCACTCATTCAATGATTATTTATTTTCAGCGTTGTTGAACTTACGTTCAATGGTGTATATAATTTACTCCACAATTGAACGACTTGGATATAACTACTGGAGTGTTTGACAAAATCGTGAACAAGATTTTTGTATCTAAGCTATTGATTTCGGAAAGCACTATAACAAACGACTTAGAAAATTATAAGGTATTGAAGGTCTATAGGAGAGCTTTTGAGAAACTTAAAAGTGGGGCTTATCTATAAAATGAGTGTAAAAAAAGTGTTTTTGGAGATATGTATTAAATGGCTCAACATACCCCCGCAAAAAGATCATACTGGACAAAGTGCTAAGGACCAAGATAAAATAATAAAAGTACAAGTCTATATAAGAGAATTAATATTTATCACTTGAGATCGGGTTCAAGTTATTTAGGTTTTGGTTGGTTGCTTATTCTTTAAATTTTGTTAGTGTTAGATTCATTTTTTTCAAACATATGAAACAAACAACTGACTGAACGTTATTTTAATTGCTTAAACTGGAATTTTTCCAATTATTAATTGTATTATTTGTTCATTATTTTCTTGCACAAATGCAATTTTGCATATTAGTCCATGGAAAAAATAATTTAGGAATTCGTAATTTGAAAATCATACTCAATTGCATAATAAGATAGACTATATGTAAACTTATCTTCTCTGGTAAAAAGGTATTTTGTTTTGGTCTATTCTGTTGCTATGAATGAAAAAATATGATGTTTTTTACCGTACAAGTGTGTTTAAAAAAATTATAATAAAAAATTTATATTGATTATCATTATTATTTTTTTCAATAAATTATATTTTCATAGTATATTGGTTATGGAAGAATATCAAACTTTTCTATCAATCAAAAAATATACTAATCAAGAATTTTTTTAAAAGATGTTTCAATGCATCTGGGAAATGAGTGCGGAGCAAAACCCTGCAATATAGAATCACCAGACCCGATACGTAACACAAATCATGTATTAGTTACCGTTATAACACCCGTTCTCTAAACTTTGTTGCAAACGTTATTACTTTAATACATAACTCGAGTTGTTATCGAACTTGGACTGCCAACCATGATCAATGTAGATTAAATTTGTAACACATATAAACTATGAACCATGATTCATACATCTTAAATTCATATCTTGCTCCTTTTTAGGGCGGCTCCTATGGAAGAAAAAATCGTCCATATTTTTGTGATAGTCCATATCTTATAGACCAAATATAGCTATTGTATATGATCGAATTTATCATCTATATATTTGTGAAGTCTAAATAATATCCCTCAAATTTGAAAGGCCTCGTTCTGAAGTAGTCTATGCGGTCACAGGCTGACCGAATACTTTATCTGGATTTTTTTTTTCTTATCCGTTCACTCAATGACCGGATGAAGCAATATTTTTTTATCCATCCGGCCACTGAATAACCGGATGGGATTTCGTTTTTTTTATTGAATGGATGTCATTAGAGACGTATAATTCCGTTTCTAATTTGTCACTACGGTTCGTTTGAATTAACGAGTTAGTAACAGTTATAAACGTTAAATTTTATTGAAGTAGCCTTTCATCCGGTCGTTAAAAAGCCGAATGAGTTTTTATATATTTTTTTAAAAATACACGGAATATGAGAGATCAAATAGACCAACTTATTAATTTATTTTCTCATACTAAATTTTAGCTCCATTAATGGCTGAGGATCGGTATATGTGAATATTTTTTAAGTTACGAATGTTTTTATCTCAGAATTGCCCTCAGTAGTTTGATTTAGGTGAAAAAATTTTCCAAAGTACTCTGCCCCTCACCCAACCTATACAATTTAATGGTTTCTGATTAGAATCCAAATAAAGTATAAATACAATTTCATACACCAATTTTTTATTGTTTAGGTAACAGTAAAGGTCATATCTAAAATTTTGAATAAATAACAGATGTATGATGTGGAAATCCCTATCAGATCAATTATGTATTTTTTAATGTTTCTACACCGAAAACCGCTACAACATGAATATTATAGAAACTGAATGACCATCCATACTTGAAAGAAAATCTAGGATGACAGCGTCATTCTACCACCTTCGGCGCCTTCTTCCGTACCAGTAACCAAACCCAGCAATGGATGCAGCCAGAACAACCCCGGCAACAGCATGCCAAGCGTGTAATGGTTTATTCATTATGACTCCAGAGCTTGGCACCTCAGCAACGGTTGCAACAACAGGAGGCAGTTGCTGACCAATTGAAACAGCAAAACCAAGACCTTGTCTTTCGAGCTCCGCTAAGTCTTCGATTGTGGGTTTCAGTCTGGTTGCTTTTGCTATGGCTTCGTACTCTTCTTTAGTTCCACCCTCGAGAAATGAGCCCACAAGATAACCATTTTTAACCCAATAAGCTCCAAATGTGCTTCCTGAAAAATCCCCATAGTGTACTACTTCTCCTGCATTGTCACCATAAAACTGCCAAGATAATGTAAAAACTCTGGAGTAGAAGAAAGGTAGGTAATCGAAATCCCGTGTTTTGTTTGGAGCCATTATTGATGCAACAGCATGTTTTGCTGATTTACGTGCTGAGTCAACGTGTTCAAGTCTACGAGTTTCTCCGAAGAGTTTGACTGGAAATGTTGCAACATCTCCCACTGCATATACTGAGCTATTACTCGATTGCATTAGACCGCTCACTTTAATTCCACCCTTTTCCAAAGTCAGCTGACCCTCGAATAAACTTGTGTTTGGACGGATTCCGATTCCTACCACAACCATATCTGTAAGCAGTTTGGTTCCATCCCTAAGAACAACAGATGTTACCTGTAAAGTGGGATACAAAAACAATCAAGTTCATTAAGGCCACGAGCCTTCCAATGTGCAAGAGTCTGACATATAAGATCATTTCCTAGACAGAGAATTTAACTGCATTTTACATTACACCAAAAGTTCGGTCATGAAATTGCTAAACTAATCGATTGGAAAAAAATATTGAAGTTCACTGTCTTTTTAAAGATGAGACCTTTTTAAACAGTCTAAATTCTGGGGGAATCAAGCCAGTTCAGCTCGAATTTTTATGTTAAGACAAAAGCACAAGTTAAACTGGGGTAGATAACAACTAGTGCGTAGGATTTACTTACTTTCCCGTTTGAATCCTTCTCAAATGATGACAAAACAGTTCCTTTAATGAATTTCACTCCTTTAGACTTGTAATAATCTTCATAGTAATTCGCAATCTTTCCTGTAAATAGACGGGCCACTGAAAAAAAGAATGGAAAATAATTAACTAAGAAAATGTATAATGATCATAGTTTTGTACAGAAATATTGTAAAGTCTATTTTGCTGTCAATTAGCCAGCATAAGTGAATATCACATGCTCCTCAAGTACTAGGATTCCTTCTACGAAAGAAAATATAACTTATAGCTCAAAAAAAAAATGTATACATATATGTTCAGCAAAAGCGGCAATTTAAGAGAGTGATTTTGATCAATGACTTATAAGGTTGTGATTGGTGATCAACAACACACATCATCCACCTTTAGGTTTTATAAAGTTCAGCTCCACTATAGTTTGAAGGTACAATAACTGACGACCAGATGATGAGAGTGCTATTGTCACCCTAAGCCTCCTCAAAAAGTAAGTCGTGTGACAGAGGTATAGATGATCCATAAGTAGATTAGATGCAAGACTGGAATTCAATTAATGAAATACATGTAATTCTATTTTAGAATTTCAGGAGTAAGGAAGAATCCAAGTCCTGAAATAGATTGTACTTACTGCAATGGGCCTCTGGGAAGACCATTGTGACATTCATTTTATTTATCACCATAGATGCGGCACATTCCATACCAATGTAGCCCCCACCAATGATAACAGCATTCCCACCAGGACAAGATTGCATCACTTCAACAAGCCTGGTTGCATCGGCTACATTACGCAAATAACAAACATTTTCGGCATCTGGACCGCTCACTCCAAATTCTTCAAGTTTTAAAGCCTATACAGAAGATATCCAATTCAATCAGAGCCAATATGGTACATGCTCATACAGTTTTGTAAATAGGTGCGATTTCAAATCTAATCTATGCACTGCATAGGTTTCAACATGGCAAAAGGCCTTTCCGAACAAAGAAATGAAGGAAATCAAAAAAACTAGATTTAGTACCCGAGCCCCTGTTGCAATAATCAGGTACTTATAACTTATAGTTTCTCCAAGTGAAGTTAGCAGTGTCTTTCGCCTCACATCAACAGATTTAACTCGAGTTCCAAGAACTAGTTCAATTCCTAAAAAGGAGGATCCAGATGCTGACAATTAGTCACTGTAATAAGCAGAATTATATATCAGATTTAACGACACTTGAGTTTCTTCTAGTTGATCATTATTGAAGGGAAGAATAATAAGATTCAAGGAACCAATTGTGGAGAACTGTAATCCAATGATAAGTATTAACTCTAAAATTTCTACACGGATTCTAAAATGTGTTATGTGGTAATCAATAATACCCATCGATGATTGTCAAATTGCAAGAACCTTTGTGACAAAGTTTTGATGTTTGTGACACAGACTTGATGATTGACCATGAAGCCTCTAGTTTAAATGAGTTTCTATGCAAGGATAATCACTTTAAGGGATTCAGAAACAAAACCGTGAAGACATTCCCATGTTTCTTCTTCTATAATGTTTTTCTGAACACATTCCTATATTCATAAAAGTGAAGCAATTACTAAACTCAATGGAGGATAAAAATCACCTACAACATAAAATTTCTTCTACTTTCCTCTGGTAGGTCAGTTGATATTGTATAGCTTAAAGAATCTAGGAAGTACAAAAACTACTTTACAATGTCTGGAAATTTTGATGCTCGGAATCCTAACCAAATAGAGAGCTACAGAAATTAAAAAAATATGTGCCACATGTTTAAATCTTTGGTAGCAAATATAAAGACGCGCGATTTATCTCAATAGCATACATAAGAAAGAGCCTAGGATAGAAGACAATTACCATGTTCGTTGTACCATTTTGGAGTCAACCTTTCCTCATTTGCTCCTACGCAGGTGTGAAATGATGGAAGGCGTGCAGGAGCTGCAGATCATCAAAACCCACCTTAAGAACATGTTACAGATTCCAAAAGATTTACATATGAAATTACCGCTTCTATGTCTTACATTCCCGTTATGAAGTATGGAAATTTATAAGTATACAACAATAATTATAGTATTCCATTTTCATAAGAAGTATCTCTTTGGACCAAGTAAGCTACGATGATACCTTCTGGAAGTAAAAACCCTTTGCTCAGAGCAGGTCTTTCATAAGGTACAACCTGCCACATACACCAAACTTAATCAAGAGACTACCACTTGGTTACTAAGAATTGGTGATAGATTTGATAACATTTACCAAACATTGAAGAAACATAAAATTCAAAATAGAACCTATAGAAGTTCTAAAGTCGAGTCAAGTAATGAAAAGATTCTGAGGTTGAATATCATGAACGAGGAGTTAGTTATTGTATTCAAATAAAGAAAGAGCAAAGAAAATTTTCCTCAACCTCTATAAAGTTCTAAAATGATATTCTGCGATCAAAATACAAAATTGCTTTTCCTCTGCAGGTGCACCACAGTTGGCAACACCTAGCGCTAACTCAAAGGAGTATATGCTAAATATGTTGGAATCACTCGCCTCAGGCAACCACATGCTAAGGATCCCAGCCTTTCAACCAGGTAGTAGATGGTAATTGGCATAAACAAGTAGATAAACTCAACAAACATCAAAATCAGATTATAGGGCCACCAATCCCAATTCAGATATAATTAATTTGATCCTCTTCTTAATGGTTTTTGTCGATCCTTGTGGATGTATTCCATAACCAAAAGATACATAAAGATAGCTTCAACTCTACTGTAGAACCCAACTAATAGATATACAGCAACAAGCATACTTAAAAAAGTTCAATTAGCAACAAACACATATTAAACTAAATCATAAATTAAACTGAGTTCTTAAGATGACATATACCCCAAAACAGTTTCATATCTGAAATGAAAAAGATCTACGTGCCAAAATCATTCATTAGAGATAAACTCACAAAAATGAAAACCCCACAAAACATTCGAGATAAACAACACCCATATAAC
This sequence comes from Papaver californicum, assembly GCA_023531435.1. Classification (NCBI taxonomy): domain Eukaryota; kingdom Viridiplantae; phylum Streptophyta; class Magnoliopsida; order Ranunculales; family Papaveraceae; genus Papaver; species Papaver californicum. The sequence continues at coordinate 2,232,598 of JAJJMC010000373.1, read as the reverse complement.
AGTTTACAACAAACCTAAACCCATCGAAACACAAAACAAAAACTTGGGTTTTTAAGAAAATCTATGGTGAATTACACTATTTTTGCAAACGACCACTTAAATTTGAGAAGAACCCAGGATTCAAATGAGCTTATTGAACCAAAATGAACAAAATAAAAGGAGTATAATTAAAAAAAAGAAAAAAAAAAGAGAATTTACAGATTCTTCAGAAATGATGCAAAGTTCACCATGACACACTCCTCTTCTTGAGAACTCAAGAGCAGCATAACCAGCAGCAACACCACCACCAAGAATCACATAAACATAAGCTCTGCCCATTTCTCTTTCTCTAAACCACGCGTCTGTGTTTCTCAATTCCTAAAAGTTTATTTTGATATTTTCGTTTTGTTTTTATAAAAGGTTTTTTTCAATCCATCTCGAAAGTTGAAATCTCTAATTTTCTGTTATGTAATAAAGAAAGAATAAAGGTTTTATTGAGGCTACTGTGGAGATATGACTCGAGCGTGTGTTAATTACTAAATTATCCTTTTCTCTTTAGGCAGGAACCCAAACAGCAACAACAGCCAACAAGCAACAAGTTTACTTTTGAGTTTTGACATCAGTTTGGAACTCGTGGACATTTAGTTTTCTATCCCGATCAAAAAAATATAGCTTAAAATTTTAATCAATTAAAATAACACAATTTATAAAAAATCTTTAATTGAAATATATTTTCATAAATAGATATTAAAAAAAGACACATCGTGAAATAATTTGAAGAATCCTTTATCCAAATAATTTTGGCAATGACTAAATTATCTTTGAGTACCCTCCAAGCCTTGACTAATAATGGCATTGGTTCAAACGCAGTCGGCATTCAGTTTTTTTTATCGAGCATGTTGACTGTCCCTTGAATACAATATCGATTGTCCCTTCAATATAATGCTGATTGTCCATTGTTTTTTGAGTGCAATGCCGACTGTACTAAGAAAGGGTTTAGTGAAAAAAATGAGAAACCCTTGACTAAGCAATTTTACAAACACCTTCAGTCCAATTTCTAATGATGAAAGAGTTAAGTGTGTTGGTGATTTTCTAACATCAATTCTCCTTCCCTGCAATAGTGCAATAACAACCCATTCAAACATATCTCAGTTTAACAATCAATTGACGGCAGTGTCAAGCATCATCTATCTCCTTCTCTGACCTATCCTAACTCGAAATCACACTGCAACCCCAAACACAAACTAACTTTCGAACCGTCAAGAATCCATGATTCCGATTCTTGTTAGCATTAAATTGGAATTCAAGCTAAACCCATTCTTTCTTCTCTTATTTACTTCACTCTCGAAGGCAGTATCAACTTCATTTGTAATCCCATCGAATTCAATGGTTGGAGCTTGACTCCCTTAATTGTACGACAAGAAGCTAAGAAGCGAAGAAGATTCAAGTGAAAATATATAGAATGGAGAAGAGTCAGCAATTGGAGAGGGGATATCAAATTAGGTTTTCTTTTTATTTTTATTAGTGTAAAGGGCAGTATTGACATTGCATGATTAAAAAAATACCCCCTTAGCCAAAATAAAGCCCCATGTAATCGTGAGTATCCCCTAATTTGTCAGAGTATTTCCCAATTGAGGATTCTTTATACATAACAAGTGAAAAAAACCAAGGTGACCATCCTTAATATACAAGAACTCCTCCCATATTATTAGTTATAAATAAAAACCATTTGAAGTTAAAATGAGACAAAAACCCCATTTCCTTTTGTAATGTTTAAATTTAGTTTTTATTACTTTTTAAAATACCACTCCTACCCTTCCTTTTTAACCATCGGGTTCTTCTTCTTCTTCTTCTTCTTTTTTTTTTTTTTCTTTCTTCCGCCTCATCCCTACCACCATCACCACCAGCAGGAACAGTAGCTCCGCCGCCACCAAACCAGTGAGAAAATATAGATCGGAAGCAATATCACATCCGTCTCCTCCACCAAAACCTCTTTCTCTTTCTATTTTACTTTTATGTTCACCAACAGTAGCTCCGCCACCCATATCTGCCACTAACAACATCTACGTCTCCTCCACCAACACCACCAACACCTTCTTCTCTTTCTATGTCCAGATTTTACATCAATAACACCTCCTCCTCCCCCATCGCCTCCTCCTCCTTATCTTTTCTCCCCCACCACTACATGTTCAGATCCTCTACCAACAACACCTCCTCCTCCTCCTCCTTCTATCCTCTACAAACATCACCAACACCTCCAGATCATCATCGTTAAAAATCATCATCAGAAAATAATGATACAACATCGTTGTCGAAATTAGGGTTTTATGTTGGTGAAATGTCATAAAAATGATGAAACCAAATTTGGTTTCATCAAATTTTACAAAAACCGAACAACGCTGAAACCATTTTTTGTGTTAGTGAAATGTCAGAAAAATGATGAAACCAAATTTGGTTTCATCAAATTTTACAAAAACTAAAACAACGCTGAAACCAATTTTTGTGTTGGTGAAATGTCAGAAAAATGATGAAACCAAATTTGGTTTCATCAAATTTTACAAAAATTAAACAGTGTTGAAACCAATTTTTATGTTGGTGAAATGTCATAAAAAAGATGAAACCAAATTTGGTTTCATCAAATTTTACAAAAACTGAACAACGTTGAAACCAATTTTTATGTTGGTGAAATGTCAGATAAATGATGAAACCAAATCTGGTTTCATCAAATTTTACAAAAACTAAACAACGTTGAAACCAATTTTTGTGTTGGTGAAAACAGTAAGTTTTGTTGAAACCAAATTTGGTTTCATCTAATTTTTGTTTACTTTTTATCATGAAACCAAAGTTTAATGGTGAAACAATACGTTTATGTTAAAACCAAATTTGGTTTCAACTAAATTTTTCCTAGTTTATTCAATTTGGTGCATTTTGTTTCTTCGTTGAGGTTGTGTTGGTGAAATGTAAATTTTATATTGAAACCAAATTTGGTTTCATCATTTTTCTGTCTAATTTATATCGTTGAAACCAATATTATTGGTGGTGTTGCTGGTTGGTGGTAGTGATGGTTGGTGATGGTGAGTGGTGCTGGGTATTGGTGGTGGTGGTCGTTGGTAGTGGTGGTGGTTGGTAGCGGTGCTGGTTGGAGATGTTCGTTAGTGGTGGTGCTGGTGGTAGTTGGTGTTGGTTATGGTTGCTAGTGGTGATGGTTGGTGGTGTTCGTTGGTGGTGGTTGTTGATGGTACTCGTTGGTGGTGCTGCTAGTTGGTGGTTGTTGGTTGTGTTGATGCTGGTAGTGGTGACGTTGGCTGGTGGTGCTGCTAGTTGGTGGTTGTGTTGCTGCTGGTGGTGGTGGCGCTGGCTGGTGGTGGGGTGGAGCTGTTGATTGGTGGTGGTGGAACCAGAGAGAAAGAGAGAGAAAACGTTTTATTTTTTTAATCTAGATCTGGAATCTGGTTTTCACCTGGGGTGAGGTGGATTTGTTGGAATTTGGTTTTCACCTGTTGGGCGTAATATAACTCACAAGGGTATTTTAGATAGATTAAATCAAATGGGGTTTTTGTGGATAATTTATTTTGTTAGAGTTTTTGTATATAAATGGTGATAGCTTTGGAGTTATAACCCACACACTATTCTTTATAAAGGGAATATCATTATTAGTAGGGATGATACCATTTGATCGATCTGATGGTCAGGATCGTTTAAGATCTGTTTGTCTTATATGAAATTATATCATCCCGATAATAATGGTATCCCCTTTATAAATTATGTAAATTTTAAAATAGTCCAAGGAAAAGTATAGGCTTACGTGGGAATATGGTATTATACTCCAGACCAATCTAAACCCTTCGTGTACTGAATTCGCTGAGACTTGAGGTATTTTGTGAGACAATGAAGAAGTTAACCGTAGAGGATACTTTTGGGGACTGTGAAAGCAAGGAAACAAATAATTGAGGGTGATTTCTTAGACGATAATTGGTTGGTGTTTTCATCATCACATCATGTGTCAGAAGTTACATATCAAAGCCAAAGTCATTCATGCACCTCGTTCAACTGAATTGTGGATGAGACACTCACTCTCTTACAATTTGTTATATCGTTTAGAATTTATCCTCTGCCTCAAAATAATAGACTTGAACATTTATACAAAATATTATGCTTTAAAAAAAAAGAGAAAATGGGCATATTGCCCATAAACCTTTAAAATCTGGTTTAAATGGACGAATAAAGTATTACTCTGGGTGAAATGAACGGAAATAAGTTTCTAAAAAAACTAACTATATGATATGCGCTTTATTTATACATTTTTATCGCCTAATTTATATTTTGTTAGTACTTATGATTATATTAATTTACAATTTTATTGTTTTAATAGGTGGTCACATAAAATCCAAAACTATAAATTAAACATGGTTAAAACAGGTGTTAATTGACGTTTGCAACGAAATGCAACCGAATGATGCTCACGGAAAAAAAGAGAAGTATTGGCTGTTGGGATTGGCTGACGCAGGTGAAGTTCAATCTAGGTTTATCTGTTCGTAAAAAATGAAGGTCGGTGCAGCATCCTGGACGTGACAGAGAGGGCACTGACGCAGTCAGGTAAAAGATGATTGGGTTGGCAGCAAAGTGTAGTACGGCTGGTAGAATTGGTGGTTTTTTGGTCTTGGTTCACGTGAAGACTGGTGGATTTGTCTTTTGATGTACTGACGCATATGAGAAATGAGACAGGTGAAAAGAAAATGGATGTAGACTGTGCATGTGGCTATGTAGGTATGACACGAAGAGAGGTTAAGAGTGCATCAGTTGAGAATAGTGGTGTCAAATGGAAAAAGTTGAGAAGCAGTGAAGAATACAAATGTGAGGCTATAAAGGTGAAGTAGGTGCCTATTGGTTGAGAAGAAACTAGAGTAGGCTAGGTGGAGTTTGCCAACTGAATGTAAAGTTGGATGATGGCTGCGTCATAAGAGGGGACAATTCTGTTGATGGGTGAGTTCCATTAGTTCACGTGAGATGGGTAAGAGAAGGTCAGTTGGAACTGTTAGACTTTTGGGCTGGACAGTAAGAGGCAGAGGCCTGTACGATGTCAGTAAAAATAGACCTAGAAAGATATAAATAGACGTAGAAAAAGAGAGAACGGGGATATTCTTTTTCTGTTTGAGGTTTGGTATACAGGCGGAGGCTCTGAACTGGAAATGGAGGTGAAGAAAGAGAACGGAAAATCCTGTGAAAAGAGAGAGAGAGTTCTCTGGTTCTGGAGTATACAGGAGTAAAAATTAAAAAGGGTTTAATATTTTCTTCTTCTTCTCTTCTATCTAATTATTTTTATGGGTTTTAAGAAACCCATCTCCATGTTCTAATTAATTTGTAACTAGGGTTCTATGTTGAAACCATTTTTAGTACAAGACTAATTAAATTGAATTATTAAGTAATAGACCATTATGATTTGAATAGATTAATTTCATGATTTTGTTTATTGATTTAAATCCAAAGTCGTTTCACCGGTTCTGTACAATACAGTAACCTATGCGCAGAATCAATAGGATAATAAATATGTTTGTCTACTTTTTAGATATTCCATGCTTTAGTTAAATATTTAGATGGGGTATGCTTTTTAGAGCCGGATATTATTTGTGAACCTACAATTAGCTTCGTATTATTTTCTCGCTAACGCAATTAGATGGTGTATGCTTCAGACTAGGGCTTTTGATGCGCCATGCTTAGGGCGTCCCAGTGATATTTGCGACTCTAATACATATAATAGGTGATGTCGATAGAACGAACAATAAATGAATATTCATGAGTTATGTTTCATTTCAGTAATTAAATAGAAATAGTGGTGGATACTGAAAACCCTGGTTACCGACTCTCCCCTTAGATTTATTTTTATTAAATTAGTTTTATTATTTTATTAGTTAATCTAAAAATCCAAAAATATCCTTGATTAGTTGATTAGAGATATTAATTGCAGTATTTCACCGGTCTTTGTGGGTTCGACCCGTACTTGCCGTTGTCTACCAGTTAGACGCCGTGCGATTACGGTTATTTATATTGGGTAATTCCAAATCACATCAATTTTTGGCGCCGCTTCCGGGGAGCGGTTGTGGAATATTGTAATTATTATTTTTAATTTTCTAATAGTTTAGGTTTTATTTTTATTATCTATATATTTTTTCTTTATTTTTAGGATTTTAGTTCTTTTTTACTAGTTCGGTGTTTTAGAATTTTATTTCAGGTACATTTTGGGTTGCTCCTGGTCGTCTAGCTCAACAAAATTCGTCTGCTGTAAAATATTCACGGTTTTCTGGCTTGTGAGTTATATATTAAACGATTTTGACAGGTTGGACGCTCATTACTCTAAATTGTGAATGTTGATACGAGGTACTAGTACTGCTTTTCGAAGTGGGAAAATACTTAGTTGAGTTCTTTGAACTTTTCCGTTCCAATTATAAGGGTAGGAGTAACTATTTATTTTTATTTATTTTATTTTGTACATATGGAGTCTGTTTGCATGATTGATTCTAGCACCAATAGTGTTAATGATTCGTTAGAGGCTTGCTTGGCCCATTTTGGAGCCTACTATGATGAGGATACGCATTTAGATGAAGTTAATGCGTTGTTAGATTCTGTACCCGTTTTGGATTATGGAAAATGGCAACGTAAACCTGGTAATGATGTATGTGTTAATTCCGATGAAAATTTATTTAAGTTTAACGACTTAGAGTTTGTTTCTAAACCCCTAGACTTCCAAAAGTTACCTAATATAGGGTTAGAATTATGTGCTTCTCAAGTTTTGTTGGATCACTTTGCATCTAAATACCCAGAGGACTTGCCTATTCCTGACACTGTGCATGAACAAATCATTACTTCCCCAACATTATATCCATATTTTGTTCTTTACGCACTTCCCAGTGTAGTAAAAACTTGGTTTGGGGGTAATCCTCTATTTTTGATAGTTTCAGTGTCTCCGTGTGCCATGATATAATTGTGAAACTGTCATTTGCATATATTGTATTTTGGGTTGATCCCCAAATTTTCCGGTTATTAGTGTACGGGGATTTTATCTGTATATATCCAGTAGGTAGATTTTTATTTTCTTGTTTTTATTTTTTTAGGATTTTTGTTTATTTTTATTTTTGGTGTTCTTTGTTATTACTATCGTTTGATGTGTATTACAGAAAATACTGCTTTTCTTGCATCAATCAGGTGAGGCGTTCCAATCCCTTCTATTTAATTTACATTTGTTTCTCATATTTATATTTATTGCATACCATTCTAGGTTGCACAGTTTGAAACATTGAGGACAATGTTAAATTTAGGTTTTGGGGTAGAGTTTCCGAAAATTGATGCCAATAAAGAAACTCCAAAATTTAGAAACATGTGAATTATTCAGGATGACACTAACCATTCTAGGTAGATGGAATCATAGCTCTTATCTATAGGAATTGGTGTGCCCAACCAAATGGTCTATTCATATCTGAATGCACTCAGGTGTTAGAAATAACATAATAATCATTGAACAAGCATATCTCGGAATCATCATAATCATATAACTTTCTATTTTTATTTTTGCAATTTTATGTTTCTCTAAGTGATTTGGTGGGGCCTAGTATCAAATTGTTATCGCCGCCAGGATGAGATAGAGTTGTTACTTCAAAAAAAAAAAAACGTGATAGCAATATGTGTGTGTTTCCCCTGTCTCCGTCGCCTAAGCAAGCGTGGAATGCAGGATCCATGGGAACTATCATGTAGTAATTAAAAAAATAATAATAATATATATTATGTATATAAATAATAATAATAATAAAAAAATAGGATTCATCCTGGTACTGACCTTCAGACAGATATGGGAAACACAGTTCACCTTAGTCAACATATGCACCATTCATTACTAAAATTTCCATCTTCTAATCTATCCCTGTGCTTGAATTTGATTGATTTCGAGCAATGTGAATTATATCCAATTTTGGATGTTCAATGATTATTTGAGTAGAGTTTCATTTTTATATGCATTTTAGTACGCTGAGTGCAAACTCGTGTACAATAATTGGATTCATACATGGTAGTGATTCTTATAATCGAAGAATTTAGTATGCCAACTAAATAGCTTGTTTAATGTCTATCCTCAATTGTTCACAGGTAGTTAGAAAATTGGAGTAAAAGGTTTTGTGGGTATACCTCTTGTAAACCCTCATGAGACAAAACTCGTCCGCTAAGGCCACTTAGGGGTTTAAAGGTTTATTACATATGCTAAACGTAGTCGCGATTCCTGCGAAAGTGAGTTAAGATTTTATTTTATATTATTTAGATTAGTTTTGCTCGAGGACTAGCAAAATATAGGTTTGGGGGTATTTGATAGGCGCTTTATTTATACATTTTTATCGCCTAATTTATATTTTGTTAGTACTTGTGATTATATTAATTTACCATTTTATTGTTTTAATAGGTGGTCACATAAAATCCAAAACTATAAATTAAACATGGTTAAAACATGTGTTAATTGACGTTTGCGACGAAATGCAACCGAATGATGCTCACGGCAAAAAGAGAAGTATTAGCTGTAGGGATTGGCTGACGCAGGTGAAGTTCAATCTAGGTTTATCTGTTCGTAAAAAATGAAGGTCAATGCAGCATCCTGGACGTGACAGAGAGGGCACTGACGCAGTCAGGAAAAAGATGATTGGGTTGGCAGCAAAGTGTAGTACGGCTGGTAGAATTGGTGATCTTTTGCTCTTGGTTCACGTGAAGACTGGTGGCTTTGTCTTTTGATGTACTGACGCATATGAGAAGTGAGACAGGTGAAAAGAAAATGGATGTAGACTGTGTATGTGGCTGTGTAGGTCTGACACCAAGAGAGGTTAAGAGTGCGTCAGTTGAGAATAGTGGTGTCAAATGGAAAAAGTTGAGAAGCAGTGAAGAATACAAAGGTGAGGATAGAAAGGTGGAGTAGGTGCCTATTGGTTGAGAAGAGACTAGAGTAGGCATGATGGAGTTTGGCAACTGAATTTAAAGTTGGATGATGGCTGCGTCATAAGAGGGGACAATTATGTTGATGGGTGAGTTCCATTAATTCAGGTGAGATGGGTAAAAGAAGGTCAGTTGAAACTGTTAGACTTTTGGGCTGGACAGTAAGAAGCAGAGGCCTTTACGGTGTCAGTAAAAATAGACCTAGAAAGATATAAATATACGTAGAAAAAGAGAGAACGGGGATCTTCTTTTTCTGTTTGAGGTTTGGTATACAGGCGGAGGCTCTGAACTGGAAACGGAGGTGAAGAAAGAGAATGAAAAAGCCTGTGAAAAGAGAGCGAGAATTCTCTGGTTCTGGAGTATACATGAGCAAAAATTAAAAAGGGTTTAATCTTTTCTTCTTCTACTCTTCTATCTAACTATTTTTATGGGTTTTAAGAAACCCATCTTCATGTTCCAATTAATTTGTAACTAGGGTTCTATGTTGAAACCATTTTTAGTACAAGACTAATTAAATTGAATTATTAAGTAATAGACCATTATGATTTGAATATATTAATTTCATGATTTTGTTTATTGATTTAAATCCAAATTAGTTGTCGTTTCACCGGTTCTGTACAATACAGTAACCTAAACGTAGAATCAATAGGATAATAAATATGTTTGTCTACTTTTTAGATATTCCATGCTTTAGTTAAATCTTTAGATGGTGTATGATTTTTAGAGCCGGATATTATTTGTGAACCTACAATTAGCTTCGTATTATTTTCTCGCTAACGCAATTAGATGGTATATGCTTCAGACTAGGGCTTTTGATGCGTCATGCTTAGGGCGTCCCGGTGATATTTGCGACTCTAATACATATAATAGGTGATGTCGATAGAACGAACAATAAATGAATATTCATGAGTTATGTTTCATTTCAGTAATTAAATAGAAATAGTGGTGGCTACTGAAAAACCCTGGTTACCGACTCTCCCCTTAGATTTATTTTTATTATATTAGTTTTATTATTTTATTAGTTAATCAAAAAATCCAAAAATATCCTTGATTAGTTGATTAGAGATATGAATTTGCAGTATTTCCCCGCTCTCTGTGGGTTCGACCCGTACTTGTCGTTGTCTACCAGTTAGACGCCGTGCGATTGCGGTTATTTATATTGGGTAATTCCAAATCACATCACTATATTACCCTTTAGGATTTATACCCCACAAAATCAGTTTCACCCCCACCCCACAAAATCAGTTTCTCCTATCTTCTCCAGTTGCTTCTCCCACCTTCTCTTATCCCGTCTTCTCCACCTCCTCCCGAAAGAAATTCCTCTCACATTCTCTTCTCCCATCTTCTCCACCTTCTCTTCTCCAGAAATTTCTCACAAGAAACTTCTCCCACCCTCTCCAATGTCGACATCATAGTTTCTTCACCACCACCACCACATACCATCAACTCTTTGTTCTATCCACATTCACCACCACCACACCAAAAAACCTAGTCAGTTTCATATGCAGAAGTTTCTATCACCACCACCAACAAAAACCCTAGCACCACCACAAGCACCACCACCACCATACCAAAAAACCTAGTCAGTTTCATCTGCAGAAGTTTCTATCACCACCACCAACAAAAACCCTAGCACCACGACTCAACCAGAAGTTTCTATCACCACCACCAACAAATACCCTAGTCAATTCTACTCTTAATCATCGAAAAGGTAATTACTATTTTCATCTACTAATTTTAAGTTTTCTTTGATTATTTTTTATGATTGAAATTATTTTTATATGCTTTTAAATTTTAGGGAAATTTTACACATTACCTATTTAAAATTAGATGAAACCGGTTTAATCCAGTCATTCATGTTGAGATGAATTTGATGTTGTTGTAAATATGAAATTTTTTGTGAAATTGGTGTATATGAAACTGGTGTTGTAAGTAGGATGAAACTGGTGCTATAAGTAGGATGAAACTGGTGTTGTAAGTAGGATGAAATTTGTTGTGAAATTGTATTGAGTACATATTGGTGAATTTTAGTATTGTCCATATTTAATCTGCAGTTTCAGCAGGTTTAAAGTAGGATGAAACCAGTTTCATCCAGTTTAAACCCTGGTAAGTTGTTTTATTTAGATTTTTGTTTGAAATCAATTTTGTAAGTTGTTAGTAATATGTGTAATTTATCTAGGTTTAGTTAGAAAATTGGAAGAAACTAGAATCATCTAGGTTTAGTTAGAATGAATATATATATGCAGTATGAAATTGGTTTCCTTTGGTTACTTTGTTGGTAAATGCTTGTCCTGATTGTATATTATTTCTTTTAACATTATTTTGTCGAGTTTCCTTCCATGGCTAATGCTTGTCCTTATATGAAATGTAAAATTATACCAACTTTATCCTTGTTGTTTCGGTTACATTCATTGTGTTGAGTTGGCTAAAATTATGTTCTTTTTTTTTTTAACAGTTTGGCTAAATTGGTAGGAAACAAATGGCACCCTCAGCTAAAGGTACCACTTTCTGATTTCTTTCTGATTAAATTGTTATTGATTATTTGTATTGAGTTGATGGTGGTGAAGAGGTGTTGGTATAAACTAGGATGAAACCAGTTTCATCCAGGTTTAATCTGCATTTTCAGCAGGTTTAACCTAGGATGAAACCAGTTTCATCCAGGTTTAATATTTGATATAAATTTATTTTTGATAGGATGTAACTGGTTTCATCTTGTTGTAGGAAACAAAAGCAAGAGTAAAGGTGAATTAAGAACCAATAAAAAGCATGATGTAAATATGGTTGGCGAAAGTAGTGAAGAAGATCATTTGGATAGAAAGGAAGGGAAGAAAACCTTTCGGTCGAGTATGAAATCAATTGTGGATTTAATGGGTACATTGCAAATCACAGAGAAACAAGAGGTTGAATTAAAGAAGGTTGAGTTTTGGAGTTTTCTGAATGTGATCAAAGAAGGAAAAATGAGGAAAGTTGAATGTAGAAAAGCTCCAAAGGCATTAGAGTACATCATAATGAGTTATGAATCAAAAAATTCATTCAAGATTAGTGATCAAATTTTAAAGACGGATCCTAACTCACTTGTTGTTACCTTTGCAATGAAGAGAATACGTATGAGTGAAGAAGATAAGGAACTTTATGGGCCAAAGGAGGACCCTAGTCTGAGAACTTCTGAATTTTACATAAAGTACTTCAATAAGGAGGATGCAAAGAAAAGTTGAGACAAATTTGAGAAAAAGGACATTGTTAAAGGAATCAAGTTTGTTATCAAAGAAGAAGGCAAAGAAGAAGAGTTGGCGATCCTTTTGTTGTTGTACATGTTTTGTACAATTGTTTTCACAAACACTGGTGGTATGTATATCAATTACAAATACTTAAATTGTGTGAAGTCAATTGATATTATCAATAGAATCTCATGGCCGGATCTCATCCATGAACATCTAATAAAAAGCGTTGCGGAAGTACATAAGACACCTTACTTCGTAAATGGTTGTAGCTTCTATCTGTTGGTGAGTTTCTATGATTTTTTATTTTATTTTTTAACATTTATTATCTTCAATACAACAAGCATAAAACTAAACAGATTCATCTTGTTCTTTTTATTGTTGCAGTACTGGATGTTTGAACATATTAAAGGTATTGAAAATAAAGACAAGAGTGATTATTTACCTAGGTTTGCAAGATGGAACATATATCAAGTGTCTTCTGATGTCGAGGCGATGCTGAAAAATCTTTCAAAAGATCAGGTAAATCTATAATATAAAGCCATAATATTTATGTAATCACTAGATGAAACTAGTTACATTCCGTGTAATACTTCTGTAATCACTAGATGAAACTAGTTACATCCTATGTAAGCACTGGATGAAACCAGATGCATCTTGAATCTGAAAATGAAAACATGTTGTCTACATGGATGCAGATGATTGATTTGGTGGTAGTTGGACTGAATAGGAAAGACGATTATGTTTGTTTAACGAGGCAAAAAACAACCATGAAAAAAACATCTCCAACTTGAAGAATGAATTAGAAGAGAAAGATAAGATTATCTCTAACTTGAAGGTTGAATTATAGGCTAAGGATAAGATAATCTTAACTTGCAAAATGAAGTGGAAGTATTAAAAGGACAACACAAGTCACAATCAGAAACTCCACAAACTCAACATAAGATAATCTCTTCAGATTATTGTTCATACACCACCTCCAGATTTCTTCAATCTTAAAATCACTCAAGAGATGAACATAGATGTAGAATGTGATGTTCCTCAAAACATTGATGCACCCAATGAAATTCCCAAAGCTGCAAACACAGATGTAGTTATCGAAGCACAACCTCTAGCAGTTATGACTGAACTTGGGTCGATTGAGAGAAACGTAAATAATATGTATCAGTATACAAGGAAGGGGAAAAATCTTGGTTCGGATTATGTTAGGAATGATGAAAAGAAGAAAAAGAGTGATAAGTTGAAGAAATTAGATAAGAATAACAAGTTGTGAAAAATTACTTGAGTGAAAACAAAGCGACCGAAGAAAAGTTAATCAAAGAGTTCTACAAATCTGGAAATTTAAGGTACGCGCAAATGTTTTGTTTTGATAATTTGTTTTGCATTATTGTTTAGGATGAAACTGGATTTATTTTAGAATGGTTTTTGTTTATATCAAACTGTTAAACTTGGATGAAACGAGTTTCATCCTGTTTTTTTACCAAGAAATGAGGTTAAATCATTCCGTGCCGAACAGTATTATCGAGTTCAAGATTATGAAATATAGGGAACTGTTTCAACCTAACAGTAAGTGGGATGGATTCATTATGACCACGTTTCTGAGCACACTTGCATGGGTAACAGATAAAAACATTTGATTCATTTTCTTTATTATTTTTTCATTAATTTTTTTGGTAAAAATGATTGAATTAAATAGTCCACTTAATTTTTTTTTCAGTTTTATGTCTCCATGGAAGATGAAAAACTGGCTACAAAGTTGATAGACAATGAATTGCAGAAATTGCAGAATGCTAACATCATCGATTTCCATTACTTGTTGATTCCGATGAACCACCTTTGTGAAGTTGCATCGAAGCCTGAATATAAAGACCATTTTACATTGCTTCAATTTGACTTCCATGACGTTTCTTGGATACACTACAATTCTCTTCTCGATACTACAAAAATGGTTTTCTGGAGGATGTAAAAGTAATGGTAAGAAGAGTGAACCAAAGTCTTAGCAAATTCTATGATAAAAACATGGATGATACCGAATTCACTACGTAGAGAACTGTCCAATACAGGGAAAAAGGTAGGTCATTCCACTGTGGCATTTGTTATTATACATTTTTTTCATTTATTAAACACAAAACTAAATGAAAAACTTGGTTTTGTAGTCCTGACTCTGGAATGTATGTTATCTACTTCCTGGAGTGGGCGATGAAAGATGGTTTCAGTTTTGAAGATGAAGAAACTCTAAGGGAAAAGATGAGCACAAAGCGAGTAGACCTCGTATATGAAATACTCATTGATGAAAGAAGTTGTTGGAAGTTGGAAGAGAACTAAGACGGTTTTGTAAAGAATCTAGTTTCGTCTAAAGATCATAAAGAAGTTTAAGTTTAAGTTTTCTATGTAAAATGCTATTAAGGTAGTTTAGTTGCAGATCAATTAATATGAACCTTGGATTTCATCTATGAATATATATATCCTAATTTCATATCAATTAATATGAAAACTTTTACTTGAATTGTTATTTATTGATAATTTTAAGTAATTTTATCAGAATATGCAGGATGAAACCAGATACATCCTGAAGAGAAAATATTCTATTGTCAGAATATGCAGGATGAAACTGGTTTCGTCCAAGCAAAATAATATTTTTTTGTCAAGCGTGGGGTTTTTCTGTCAGAATATGCAGGATGAAACCAGTTTCATCCAAGCAAAAATCTATTTTTTTTAAGATTATGCAGGATGAAACCTGTTTCTTCCAGGTTTAATCTGTGTTGTTCATGAATTCATTCAAGGTTTAATTTGTGTTGTACCTGAATTAAAGAACATCTACAATTGAATAGCCCAAAAAATACATTAAGATAAACTAGTCACTGTAATTGTTCAAACAAAATATAAAAATCCCAAGCAATGATAAAAATAGATTTGTCTAAACAAATACTAATTTTAAAAATAATAAGTCTAATATGCATCAAGAAGTTGCAGAGAATGAATAAGACCAAGAATCATAAATTGTCCAGAAGAATCAGTGGAAGAAGATGCTATTAAGGAGGAAGAATAAGGCGCTGCTTTTTGGCGGGAGGATGAGGACACGTTGTCTTGTTATGCATTGCTTTTGTATCGCAGTTACTGCACGTAATAGATCTCGTGAAACTCAAACCGGTGCTAGGAATCCTCTTTCTCTTTGGTCTTCCTACTTTGCCAGCAACATCTGGTGGGTGGATAAGTTTTTATTCAGCAACAGTTGAAGGCTTGTCATGATTTGGATTGTTTTTATTGAATGATCATATGCATCCTGGAAGAACCCAATACTGAAAAAAGGATTAATGAAATCATAAACGCAAAGCTTTGCTGAAGCCATACGCACGATAGCGTGAGCACAAGGGAATTGATCAGTAAACCAATGCTGACAACTGCAGTACCACTTGCTAAGATTAACAACATGAGTATGATCAGAGGAGTGTACTTCAAACTCAAGTTCACCAGACTTGCTTATTCTCCAAGTACTGCCGGCACGAATTGACTTCTCAACTTCTTTGTCAAGATTGGGACACAAATATCTAGAATACTTTGACCCTTCAACCTTCCTTTAACTCATCTGCACCATTATCTTGACTCGAATGTGGTCGACTAATGTTGCAATAGGCATACTTTTCTCCTTCCTAATCCCAGCATTAAAGAATTCTGCGATATTTGAACACATATATCCGTATCGACATCCTTTACAATATGTCGTGGACCGATTCTCCACGGGAAGAGAACTCAAGTAGAAGTGAAGACCTTCACATCCCATTTCCTCAACTTATTCATACCGTCATGAAAACCTTCAAGAGTTTAGGAATAAAAACATTAAGTGAACAAGTCCATTGCAATACCATATTCTTATTTCTTCTTCTTAATATGAGTACAAACATTATTTTTTAAGTGATGATAACAGTAACCATGATGAGAAGTAGGAAATACAACGGGAATACCGAAGACCATACCATCGTGACGATCCGAAATGAAAGTTAATGAGTGAGGACCCAAAATAGACTCTAGCTTCTCCAAGAACCAACACCAATTGCCGACATTCTCGCTTGAAACAATAACGTATGCTAAAGGGGAGATTCCTACAAAAACAAAACAAAACACAGACAAAAAAAATTATTAAGCGGAAAAAGTCAGGGTGATAAACACAAGATGTAACTGGTTGCATTCTGTAAAAAATTAAAAAACAGAGGTATATACACATGATGTAACTGGTTGCATCCTGTGAAAAAAATACTGACTGACAAAAAATGCAATTTGTGAGGATGCAATCTGACTTCAATAATAAAATGATTTTTTTATCAAATACATCAATAAGAGAAGACAAACCATTATTTATATTTTTCCCAGTAGCCGCCATAAGGCATCCTTTAAACTTTTCCGTCAAAAAAGTTCCATCTAAGAACGACACCAGATGACAAAATTCGACGCTAAATATGCAAGCCTCAAAAGATAAGAACAAAATCTTGAATTGGTTTCCTTCCAAGACTAAATCAGCTCGACTTCTTTCAGTTGTTCTCTTTACAGCATCACACCACCATACCAAATTAGTGTATCCCTTGGTATCATCACCATATAACTCCTTCAAACATAGTTCTTTTCCGGCATGCGCTTGATCGTAGTTGAATGTTAACCCATAATCACTCTTCAAATCAACCATAATATCACGTGGTTTCTTGTTTGGATTTTGTTTGAGTTGGTCAATTACCAAATCCTTAACTAACTCGCATGTAATGGGATCACTATTGGTTTCATCTTTATAACCGGAACAACATGTATGGTCTCTATTATATTCTTGAAGGATAAAGTGCTTATTCAAACTTGAAGTCTTCGTTGATGCATGAAACCTCCATTTGCATTGAAATTCCTCCTTATAAAAGCATTAAACCGTATATCGTGTATCATCACTCTTAAGAACCTTAATTTTGCGACCAAAATAATGATTATACTTCTGAACAACAACCCCAACTTCTTCTCGTCCTCCCCAAAATCTTGGCCGACACTTTTTATAATGAATTCTCATTCATCCCATTTACAAGTTTTTTTGACCGCAAGTTTTCCATTAAATGCACGCTCGTTGTTGGACGACAACCATGATGAGAAGTAGGAATAATGGACAGTTGTTGGCTTGCTTCTTCAGCTAACAACAACTCTGTCATCAAAGGTTCTTTACGGGCAAGCCTAAGTTCAAACTCCAACAAACTCAAACTCTTAACTTAACAAAATCATATCACCGATTGAAGCTTAAAATCACTGTCAAAAACCATTTTATGTCCCACACCACCATCAAATATAAATTGAATTGATGCTGGTGACATCTGTGTCCAACACGAACACACATACAACTTCAATTCATCGACCGTTGATGTCATACTAACCTTGTATGAATACGAGTCCGTAGAGTACATAACAACACAAATAATTTGGTAATCGGGATCCATTTACAACAAATATATTAACAATAATATGTTCTCAATGAAAACAATATTCAACATAAGTATTCAACAGATTTTCTAAAAAACAACACAGGATGAAACTTGATTCATCCTGCTTTAAATAATGAAACAAAAATTTGGTCACAAACATCAATCGAAATCAGTTGAAATCAGTTTACAAAAAACACTACAACTTGAATGTTTATCAAATAGAATACAAAAACAGATCAAAAACCTAAAAACATGATGAGTTATATAGGGAAAATTAAAATCAGTTCACATAGAAATAAGTTAAACAAAAAATTATCTATGATAATCATGAAATTGGTTTTCTATTAAAAATTAACTGGTTCCAATTTCCTAATTGATGAATTGAACCAAAATTGTTGAAGTTTTTAAGCATAACAATCAGATTATTACTAACCCTAGAAAAAGCATCAACATATACACGAAAATTGCCAAGAAAATTACACAATCAAAATAGCTAATGAGCTTCAAATCATACTGAATCAAAGAATAAAGTGTTGTTTTTTCATCTTAGAATCAAACACAAACAAAAACAAATTGAATCTATGAATCAAAATTGAGCTAAAAACTAGATGAAATTGAGATTGAAAACTTACTGATTTGAAGTGTTAATCAAATTTCGGAAGTAAGTATCCTTTAATCTTCGACTTCACAACATTTCTTCACCACGATTGAGCTCTCAGATCTGACTTCACAATATCTTTTTTCGTTTCTGAAGAATATTTTCTGAAGAATGAAAAGAGAAAGAACCGAAGAACTCGTTTGTAACTTTTTTCTTTTTAAACCCAAAGTATAAGGTAATTTAGTCACTTTCATTTATTTCTCTTAATGAAATATGGGTAGAATGCCCAAAAAGTATATTTAAAAAGTATTTAGAAAATATGAGTATTATAAAAATATTTTATTTTAGATGTCTTATATACCCATAAAAACTAATTTATGGATTATTGAACCAATTATTTGAAAAAAGAATTATCAAAAAAAAAGATCAAATATGGAATGAAAATTCATTTTGCTTTTTATTTTTGTTTTCAAAAGACCAAAACACTTCCTAATGAGAAAATGGCGTAGAAATGCATAAACAAAAGTATTAGTAACGTCTGTTCGAGAACCCTTCAGTCAATTAGTGGCGGAACTAGAGGTGAGCTAGAACTGGTTCTAGCCCTCCAAAAATTCCAAAAATTTCTAGTTAGTTTTTATTTATTTTTTATATTTTATGTTTAATCCTTTAATTTTTAGAATTTAATCCCCTCATTTATTGACCTTTTTAAGTTTAGTCCACCCAGTTTATAACATAAAAATTTAATCCCCTAATCCTTGATCCTGTTTCCGCCACTGCAGTGAACCTAAATTGAAAGCCAAAGTTGACTCATCGAGTTTGTTCTTATTTGTTTCTGTAAATTTTTTAATTGGGTTTGCTTTTTTTTATACCCATACACTCATCTCAGATATTGTTTATTATTATTTTCAGTTTTCAATATTAATAATATCTTGTGCATGGATACACAAAATAACAAAAAATTTCCTTGTTTACCCCTCCACCATATTTTAAGGGTACATTTATTAAATACCCTTACAAATGGACTTCTTCTAGTATACTCAGATATGTTATAAATATATTCCTCACCTTCAAGAAACTTTATCTACTTAAAAATAGATTAACTAAATATTTTTTTTATATAGTTTTTTTTTATCCATCACACGTAACATTTTTCTTCATTTCAAATGATAACAAATTCCTTTCTCTATCATTTCACCACCACCACCCTCTCCAACTCCACCACCACCTACAACTACACCACTGCACCACCATTGTCACTCCACCACCACCATCATTCCATCATTCCACCACCACCACCTCCACCTCCAACTCTACCACCACCATTCCACCACCTCCGCCACCACCACCAACACCAACTCAAGAAAAGTTGATACCCAAATGTGACAACAACTCAAGTTGATACCAAAATTGAAAATTTAGAAATAAATTAGGTTCGGAGTGCGATGTCAACAACCCAAGTTAACACATAATCTGGTGTCAACAACTCAAGTTGATACCAAAATCGAAAATTTATAAATAAGTTAGACCCAAATTATGATGTCAACTTAAGCCAAGTTGATACCAAACACTGGTGTCAACAACCCAAATTGACATCATAATATGGTGTCAACAACACAAGTTGATACCAAAATTAAAAATTTCGAATTAAGGTAGGTCCATATTATGATGTCAGCAAGCCAAGTTGATACCAAAATTTGGTGTCAAAAACCCAAGTTGACATCATAATCTGGTGTCAAGAACCCAAGTTGACATCATAATCTGGAGTCAACATGCCAAGCTGACACTAAAACAAACATCAGAAAAATAAACTTTTTACACATGACAATTCAAAGTACAACATGTAAAACAAATATTGGTGTTCTCGTGTTCGTGTTCGTGTTCGTGTTCCTTTAATCTACCGATCTTTTTAAAATATACAAATGAGTTAACTTGGCATGAGTCGAACGTGCATCATCAGACCATTGCACCGGAAGCTAAACATACCACAGTTAATTTGAATGTCTTCTTAGTAAGAGTGTGTTAGAAAACCAAAATGAAATATATTGTCTCGTAAACAGACTCTATTCTTAAGGAGTAATTGAGAATTGAATACTTTTGTGTTGCAGTTATCAACACAATAAACATATATCCAAGTGGCCTTCTCTATTTGATAACATCAATCTTTCGACAGATATACAAATTAAAAACACCAAAATTCATGAAAGATAATGAATTTGAAATAAGTATAAGAAGTACTATAAAACATAACATATATAACCCTCATATTTGTCTGATATACTAGCAAAAAAATAATAAGTGCTAATTTTGATAGGTTATGAGCACTAGCAACACCCATAAAAGATCAGTTGAAATAGACAAGTCCATATGTAAACCGTGAACTCACGAGGGTTGAACTGAAGCCTGACATTCTGCTATGTCGGGAGAGAAGTTATTAGAAGGAATTGAATGTTGTTGGACTCTTATTCTCTCTAAACTAATACATTCTCTTCTGCTATCATTTTAAACTTGGTTATAAAATCTGTTGGCACCAAAATTGACTCATCTAGGTCTAATCAAAATGGTCCCAGGGCCAGAAGTGGTGCTGCAAGTGAACAACTATGTAGTTCTACTATGATGCATTGATGCACATAATTACCATATGACAAGAACAAGTC
Source organism: Papaver californicum (assembly GCA_023531435.1). NCBI lineage: Eukaryota > Viridiplantae > Streptophyta > Magnoliopsida > Ranunculales > Papaveraceae > Papaver > Papaver californicum. The sequence continues at coordinate 2,211,744 of JAJJMC010000373.1, read as the reverse complement.
ATTTGTGGAAACAATAGTAAGACAGCAAGTTACCAATAAGCTAGTCAAGACATGTCAACGACCTCTAATGAGATAAGCTCCAAAAATCTCTCAGGGGCGGAAATGACAAACTCTGGCTCAGAAGCTTTCAAACTGCTAGAAAACAAACACTTTTAATTTGATTAGGGTGCAGAAAAGAAAAACTTTTCTCATAATCGAATGCACAAAACATGGACCACCATTTGTTATATTTACAAAACATGAATGGAAAATTTAGATGCCATATTCACTTATGGATTTGGTGACCCAATTGAGCAGCAACATGTAAGCTCACTGTTTATATCCATATCTCATGTTGTGGTTTGCATACTGACCGTACCTAAGCAAGATTGCAATATGAGCATCAGAAAATGTTCACAATAACACTAGGAACTAAGTGATGTGATAGATAAATCTGAGTAAACTAGAAGAATATGCATCGCTAACAAATAAAAATATCAAAGTCTTGACAATAACTGTTCACTATCAAATATGCAATTCACAAAAGATATACAAAACAAAGCATATAAATTGAACCTAGTTGACATTAAAATATCAGTCTAATATATATATTCTTCATAGATACTAGATCAAACATTAATCCTACTATAAGAACTAGTACATAATACAACAAAAGCCACAATCACCACCTCTATAACAAATAGCCACCAGCAACATCAATGCTGCAACCATCAAACGAACACAACAAACAATAATATCAAAATGAGTCCACCTTATATCAAGCAGAAAATGGAGCAAACAATTTTGATTTAAAACCTAACTTGGATAAATAATGGTTTTTTCTCATTTTTAAATTTGAATACCAAAATCAAAACGAACAGAAAATATAAATAAGTTATGAGTTTAAATTTAAGAAAGAATATACTGAAAGAGTTTTAGAAGAGAAAATACTTTGTCGTGATACTTTCTATAGTGGGGCTAGTGAATTAAGTGATAATAACTGGAAGTATCACCATCACCAATATTTCCTAACCACCACAGTCACACCAATCTCCATCATAGGTGCATAATTTACATATTCTTAATTTTTTTGCACTTATTTCCTAGATTTTGTGTGAATTACCTTGTATTACTTTTGTTTTCTATTATATTTGTCTTTACATGTGAACCATATAATTTTTTTTGGAAAGAGCTCTAAAAATATCAATGGATTGAAGTGCTATGAGTGCCTAAGGACCCAAGACCAATCTGTGTGAAGGAGTTGCGACAAAAGGAAAAAAAACAAGTTCAGAATATTCTCGGTCATGATGGTGACCGAGGAAACTTATGTGTTTCGGATGGTCAGGTGTATGAGAAAAGAAAATTCAAAAACTTTGAATTTTCCCGGAAGGTCAGGTGTCTGAGAAAAACCAGAATTCTCAAAGGGTTAGGTGTTCGAGAAAACAAAATTCAAAATATTTGATTTTCTCGATGGGATATGTGAGAGAGAAAATAAAGAAATCTCGACCACTCTGGTGGCCGAGAAAGTTACCCGACCTAGGCATTTTTGACGATTTTTATGTTATTTTTGAGTTTCAATGAGTTTCTGAAACCTAGTATGACCGAGATTTGAGCACGTGCACTTCTATACTTGGTTTTCTATATAAGAAGACTTCCTAGATAATATATATATATACACATATATCATATCATCTACAACATAAGATAGGGGAGACTTTACAACAACAAGGAGAACAGGAAGCTAAGGCTCTTGATAATAATGAATGATTAAGTGACAACTCTAGTTATTAGTTAAAGTGCATGTCTTATGGTTGAAGACGAACCCTTAACCAGTATTATCAACCTACTGATTCTTTTTATTCAATCTTTGCTAGTAAAGTTAATCTAATTAGTTTAGTTTTAAATCAAATAATTCCCCCTTGTTACATAAATACGAATAATAACTCATGCCTCTCCGGGAAACGAACTTGTTCTTGTTACTATACTCTAACCCATATTTTTTTGAAGTGAAAGAACTTGAAAAAAAAAATTCTTGGCTAACAATCGACCAAATTTTGGCGCCGCTGTCGGGGAGGCATGGCGGATTGTTATTTTGTTTTTGTTTTTGATTTCTTATTTTTTGTTTTTAATTTCGTTTTAAAAATTGTGTTTAAAGTACTTTACTGAAAGACAAACCGAAAGAAGCAATGGGTGATGCAAATCTTTCACTCAAAGAACTAGCTTTTCACAAGATGGATAAACATGAATGGTGTATTCATACTATATCAATTCAGGCTAGATACGTGAGCTTCCTAAATCCCATGGAATGACTAATGAAGATCCAAACAAGCATTTAATGGATTTCCATAACATGGCCATGGCCATGCTACCTGGAGAGACTAATGTAGATGGAGCTATGTTACGAGCTTTTCCATTCTCCTTGGTAGATACCGCTAAGGAATAATTATACTACCTACCTTATGGAAGTGTAACAACATGGAATGGTTTGAAGAGACTCTTCTTAGAGAGGTATTTTCCTATATCTAAGACAACTCAAATTCGGAAATATATTTGTGGGATTAAACAGATGGAAGGAAAAATATTATATGAATACTGGGAACGTTATAAGAGATTGGTGGCCAGCTGCCCGCATCATTAATTTAGTATTCATTGATAATCCAGTATTTTTATGATGGTTTACTACCAGTGACAGAAATCTCCTTGATGCTGCATGTGGCGGTGCTTTAATAAAAAAAACAATATCACAATCTAAAGTATTAATCGAGAACATGACACCAAATTCTCAATAATTCTCAAGTTGTTTATCATAGCCATTATAAAGAGAGTAAATCAAGTTGACTAGATGACTGAGCTACATCAACATGTAAGAAACCTGACAGCAATGCTGCAACAAATTGCAGTTATGGTGGTACAACCACCACGTCGAGCTTATGAGCATGTAGAGCAAGTTAATGCTATTTTATCAAGCCAACAGACAGAACAATATGATCCTTACTACAACACCTATGATCAAGGATATACCGGCCATATGATAAGTGCTTAATTCACATGTTTCTAGTGTCAAATCCATACTTGTTTTAGCTATAATTCTTGCATATTATTTGTTATTACTCCTGTTTTCTATCTTATGTGTCATACTAGGTGAATCATCCGAAAAGGATTTACAAAGTGCTAGAATGAGCAAGGAAGTAAAACATTACAAGTGATGAAGGCCCAAATACCACGTGTAACGCGTCCAAAATCAGGATTTCTTAAAACCATCTTGAATATAATTGAAAGACGAAGCCAACACAAAAATAATGAGGTCATTCCGACATCGGACGAAGAAGTTATGAGCAAAACAAGATAATGTTGAAGATTAGCACACAGACCGTACAGGTTTGCAAACCGTACCCGTCTGAATTTGTGAACTAAAATGGTGTGCAAACCGAGTTCGCAAACCATACACCTCTGAATTTGTAAATTAAAGGGTTTGCGAACTTGGTTTGTAAACCGTACCCGTCTGAATTCGTGAACAAAAAGGGTTTCCAAGCCATACACCTCTGAATTTGTAAATTAAAGGGTTTGCAAACCTTGTTCAACTATTTCTTACTTAGGATAAGAGTTATTTTAGGAAAGGGTTTTCTAAACCGACTAGGATACTTGAGGGACAAGCATTGAAGACTATAAAAGAAGACATCTAAGGCTCAAACAAGACATCTTGGAAGGAATCTCTAAAACCTTCTACCTCTCATACTACAATTCTACATCAAGAACCTAAGGTTTACCCCTTTATGGGGAAACCATTCTTCTTTTTATCATGAGTAGCTAAACCTTTTGTTAATTAAGGATGAATTTAATGTTCTAAGCGTGAAGCTTTATTAGTTAATACAAGTTTGTTTGAAGTTATTATCATCATCGTTTTTTTCCCCTAAATATAGGGTTTATGATTGATTTCTTAGATTATTTGGAGTGCAAGCTAGATTAATCTATTGATCATTCTATTGCTAGTAGAGAGTTGAGAGATCCGTAATTGTTGATTATCTCTCACACAAGTAGAGAATGTGAGACCTTGCAAAGGGATTCTGTGGAGCAATCGTGTGTGAAGAAAACACTAGCAAGTGGACCGAGCTTACTGCGTCTAACTATTAGGATCAAACTTAAATTCACAAATATTAAAGCGTTCGACCGAGTTACACCTTGTAAGTGTAACTCAAGGCGGCTCAGTTGAATAGAGTCCGGTGACTAAGCGCACTTGTTATCTAGTGACATAAGGATTTTTTGGGATAACTAAGTGTACCTGCTATTCTACGGTTGGTGATGAATGATTCTGACGAAAGATTAGTAAGTATACTAATCAAGTCAACGTTTGGTAATGGCGAAAGATTCCCTAATCATCTTTCTTTCTTATTTTTTTTAGTTAATTAATTAATAAACACCCCTTCTTAGTATTTTGGTTTTTCTAATCTAAATAACCTATCAATTACAGAGCTCTCTGTGGGAACGAGCTTTGCTACTACGATTGAGGATAGACACTAAACAAGCTATTTAGTTGGCGTACTAATTTCTTCGACTATAAGAATCATTACCCTGTATGAATCCAATTGATGTACACGAGTTTGTACTCAGCGTACTTAAATTCATATAAGAATGCAACTCTACTCAAATAATCTTTGAACATCCAAAACAGGATAAATTCACATTGCTCGAAATCAATCAAATTGAAACACATGGATAGATTATAAGATGAAAATAGAAGTAATGAATGATGCATATGTTGACTAAGGTGAACGGTGTTTCCCATATCTGTCTGAAGGTCAGTGCCAGGATGAATCCTATTTTTTTTTATTATTATTTATATACATAAATATATTTTTTTATTTCTTTTTATTTTTCGTTTTTTTCTTCTTTTTTTTTATGACTACATGATTAGATCTTTTGGATCTAAGCGCATGCTCCTTTTCAGCAAATTACATGATAGTTCCGATGGATCCTTCATTCCATGCTTGCTTAGGCGACGGAGACAGGGAAAACACACACATATTGTTATGAAAGTGTCAATTTATTTATTTTTTATTATTGAATAAGAATTGAAAATTGGCTTGATCTCAACACTCTATTTCATCCTGGCGGCGATAACAATTTGATACTGGGCTCCACCAAATCACTTAGAGAAACATAAAATTGCAAAAATAAAAATAAAAATTTATATGATTATGATGATTCCGAGATATGCTTGTTCAATGATTATCATGTTATTTCTAACACCTGAATGCATTCAGATATGAATAGACCATTTAGCTGGGCACACCAATTCCTATAGATAAGAGCTACGTTTCCATCTACCTAGAATGGTTAGTGTCATCCTGAATAATTCACAAGTTTCTAAATTTCAGAGTTTCTTTATTGGCACTAATTTTCGGAAACTCTACCCCCAAACCTAAATTTAACATTGTCCTCAATGTTTCAAACAGTGCAACCTAGAATGATATGCAATCAATATAAATAAGAGAAAAAAATGTAAATTAAAGAGAAGGGATTGGAACGTCTCACCTGATTGACGCAAGAAAAACAATATTCTCTGTCACACACATCAAATGATAGTAATAACAAAGAACACTAAAAATAAAAATAAACAAAAAGCCTAAAAGAAAATAAAAACAAGAATAAAATAAAAATTTACATACTGGATATATACAGATAGAATCCCCAAACACTAATAACCTGAAAATTTTGGGATCAACCCAGAATACAATATATACAAATGACAGTTTCACAATTATATTATTGTGAACCGGTGACACTGAAACTATCAAAGAGAAAGGATTACCCCCAAACCTAGTTTTCACGACACTCAAAAGTTTGTAAAGAACATAATATGGGGATAACATTGGGATTGGGGAAACATCAACTGGTTCATGCACAATCTCAGGAACAGGCAAGTCCTCTGGATATTTGGATGCAAAGTGATCTAACAAAACTTGAGAAGCACACAATTTTAACCCTAAATTAGGCAACTTTTGGAAGTCTATGGGTATAGAAACAACCTGTAAGTCGGGTGAATGATCCTGTGAGATAGATTCATCTATGGAATTAGGCAAATCATCTACACAATCATCCACAGGATCATCTATATAGTATGTATGGAACAGAGAGTCACTACAGGACTGATCATCATCAGCATATAATCTTTGCATTGCCAGAACTCTCAATCTATGTTCCAAACTAGGCGGTCTGTGTTTATAAAACTTCTCATATAACATTAGAGGTGATTCTTCACTTACCATAGGTGAAGCAAAAACTTCCTTTTGCCGTGACCGATCCATATATTCCCGAGGTGTCATCTTAAATGACGTCTTCTGAGAAGGAATCATTATCCTCGAAAAAGTACCTGAAAAGAGATACTAAAACACAAAACGAGTCAAATAGAACTAAAAATCATAAAATAAAATAAATATAAATATATACAAAATAAAATAAAAACCTAAACTACGATTAGAAAATCAAAAATACTAATTACAATATTCCACAACCGCTCCCCTGCAGCGGCGCCAAAAATTGATAGGATTTCAGATTACCCTATATAAATAACCGCAATCGCACGGCGTCTACCTAGTAGACAACGGAAAGTATGGGTCAAACCCACAAGGAGCGGGGACAATACTGCAATTAATATCTCAATTAACTAATCAGGAGTAATAATTTTGGGATTTTTAGAATTACGAATAAAATAATAAAACGAACTAAACTAATAAAATATTTAAAATGGAGAGAGTCGGTAACCAGGGTTTTCAGTATCCACCACTATTTCTATTTAATTATTGAAGTGAAACATAACTCATGAATATTCATTTATTGTTCGTTCTATCGACATCACCTATTATATGTATTAGAGTCGCAAATGTCACTGGGACGCCCTAAGCATGGCGCATCAAAAGCCCTAGTCTGAAGCATACACCATCTAATTGCGTTAGCGAGAAAATAATACGAAGCTAACTATAGATTCACAAATAATATATGGCTCTTCTAAGCATACCCCATATAAGGATTTAACCCAAGCATGGAATATCAAATAAGTAGGCAAACATATTTGATATCCTATTAATTCTGCGCATAGGTTATTGTATTGTACAGAACCGGTGAAGCAACAACTAATTTAGATTTATATCAATAAACAAAATCATGGAATTAATCTATTCAAATCATAATGATCTGTATCAAATAAATCATTTAATTGATCTAAAACTATAAGTGGTTTCAATATAAAACCCTATCTACAAATTAATTAGAATATGAAGATGGATTTCTTAAAACCCATAAAAATAATTAAGAAAATAATAATAAATTAAACCGTCGTCGTCTCCCGGTAAACAATCTTCTCCGTTTTTTTTTTTCTTTTTCGTGTCACGTTTCCGGGATAACATCTTCATATAATTCAGAAGGTTCATTTTCCTTCCCACCATTCAATGTGTGCAGAATTTCTATCTTCACTCCTACATGCACACATGAGAACCATAAAGTGCGTATTTTGAGTGACAGTTTAATAAAACCCTATTGGTGAGGCACAAGTCAAGGCGGAATGCTTATTCGATCGCTCTCGAGGATGGATTCTTTCATACGATGGTTTTCTCCTTACTCAAGAGTTAAGCATGAAAATAATGTTCTTTGGCATTTCTAACTTCTTATTATTAGTGTGTGTAAACTTTATGTCCTCATAGCTCTTTGGATGCATGTGCTTTGGAATTTTTGAAAGTTGGAGATTAGGTTTTGTAGGTATACCTCTTGTAAACCCCTCTCGATACTATAACTCGTCCACTAAGGACACCTAGGGGTTTAAAGGCTTGTTACACATGATAAATGTAACCGTCCTCAACAAAATAGAGTTGTTATATTTTATTTTATTTAAGGTTAGTTTAGATAGTAGTTTGCTCGAGGCCTAGCAAAAGGTAAGTGTTGGTGAATTTGATAAGTGCTTAATTCACATGTTTCTAGTGTCAAATCCATACTTGTTTTAGCTATACTTATTTCATATTACTTGTTATTACTCTTATTTTCTATCTTATGTGTCATATTAGGTGAATCATCCAAAAAGGAGTTACAAAGTGCTTCAATGAGCGAGAAAGTAAAACATTACAAGTGAAGAAGGGCCAAAGACCAGGTGGAACTAGTCCAAAACCAGGATCTCTTAAAACCATCTTGAATATAATTTAAATACAAAGCCAACGCAAAAAGAATGAGGTCATTCCGACATCGAACGAAGAAATTATGAACAAAACAAGATAATATTGATGATTAGCTCAAAGACCATAGAGGTTTGCAAAACCTAACCCACTTGTTCGTGAACTAAAAGGGTTTGCAAACCATGCACCTCTGAATTTATAAATTAAGTGGTTTACAAACCTTTCTCAACTATTTTGTACTTAGGATATGAGTTATTTTAGGAAAGGGTTTCATAAACCGACTAGGATACTTGAGAGCCAACCATTAAAGACTATAAAAGAAGACATCTAAGGATAAAACAAGATATCTTGGAAGGAATCTCTACAACCTTTTACCTCTCATACTACAATTCTACATCAAAAACCTAGGGTTTACCCTTTTAGGGGGAAACCATTCTTCTTTGTATCATGAGTAGTTAAACCTTTTGTTGATTAAGGATGAATTCAATGTTCTAAGCATGAAGCTTTATTAGTTAAAACAAGTTTGTTTGAAGTTATTATCATCATTGTTTGTTTTCACTAAATATAGGATTTATGATTGATTTCTTAGATTATTTGAAGTGCACGCTAGATTAATCTATTGATCATTCTATTGCTAGTAGAGAGTCGAGCGATCCGTAATTGTTGATTATCTCCTACATAAGTAGAGAACATGAGACCCTGCAGAGGGATTCTGTGGAGCAATCGTGTGTGAAGAAAATACTAGCAAGTGGAACGAGCATACTGAGTCTAACTACTAGGATCAAGCCTAAATCCACAAATCTTAAAGCGTTCGACCGAGTTACACCTTCTAAGCGTACCTCAAGGCGGCTCAGTTGGATAGAATATGGTGACTAAGCGTACCTGTTATCCGGTGACATAAGGAGTTTTTGGGATAACTAAGCGTACCTGCTATTCTACGGTTGGTGATTAATGATTCTGACCAAAGATAGACAAGTATACTAATCAAGTTAACGTTTGGTAACGACGAAGGACTCCCTAATCATCTTTCTTTCTTATTATTTTCTTTATTGTTATTTTTAGTTAATTAATTAACAAATCCCCCTTCTTAGTATTTATTCTAGTTTTGCTAATCTAAATAACCTATCAATTACACAAATCTCTGTGGGAACGATCCTTACTACTGCTATATTACTAGTTAATTTGTAGGAAATATATTGATTAATTTGTTACACTTACGACACGTATCACCATACTTTAGTTATGTTAACAAGGAAGCTACAGTTGTAGATCCTGTTTATAACCGTTTTAGTGAGTTTCAACAATAAGTACATCAACCACAAATAACTTAAAACTCAGAATCATCTGATATGTTTCTTTTGATGAAGAATTTAATCTCCTTGGTATAACATAATCAACAACTAGAAGATCTAAATCAATAGAAAACTGATAATATAATTAATGAGCTAGTACGCCGATGGGTATTATGGCAAGTGAAATTAATCATTTGAAGGCACAATATAGTGGGAAACTCCCTTCTCAGCCTCTTGTTAATCCAAGAGAGTTTGTTAATGTTGCTACATTGAGAAGTGGTACACAAACTGTGCAACCAGAAATTACTTTCGAGGGTAACCAAAAAATCTCTAAGGAGACGACTAAAGAAGAAAAGCTCTTAACTCCTTCAAAAAACTATTAGGTATCAAAAGAAAATCCTCAAACTCACGTTTCTACTTACGTTCCTCCTCTAACTTTCCTGTCAGGTTCGCTAAAGCTAATAAGAAGGCGGAAAAGATAAAGAGATTTTAGAAGTTTTCAAGAAAGTCATAGTGAGCATTCCTCTCATTGAAGCAATCAAGCAAGTTCCCCGTTGCGTGAAGTTCTCATAGGAGTTCTGCACTAATAAGCATAAGTTAACCAGTAATGAAGTAATAAGTGTGGGGAGAATGCTTCGAAGTTTCTTCAAAAGAAACTTCCACATGAATTGAAATATCCTGGTGGCTTTACTATTCCATGCACAATCGGTAAAACCAGGTTTACAAAAGCTTTGATGATTTAGGAGCATCTATTAATGTTATGCATGCTTCAATTTATAATGTTGTATATATTTTTCTACTCAAGGAGACCGTCATAGTTATTCAACTAGCCAATAGTTCTAATGTTTACCATAAAGGGGTTGTTAGGTATGTTTTGGTATAGGTAAACAAACTAATATTTCCAGTGGACTTATATATTCTAGATATGAGTGATGATAATTCATCCTCGTTTACACCTTTATTGTTGGGTAGACCATTTTTGAGCACTTCTAGAAAGAAGATTCATGTCCATGACGACACCCTTTATATGAAGTTCGATGGAGAGGTCATAAGATTCATTATCTTTGAAGCAATGTGATGCCCAAGTAATTCTCAATCGAGTTTTCATGCAAATGTGTTGGACGCAAGCTAAGGAGCAGCGAGAAGTTTAGAGTCCGGATGAAGATGTTAAACCGAGCACTTCATGGGAGGAAACCCATCGGTATTGTATTTCTATTTTTATATTTTATTTTTCTTAGTTCATATCATTATTAGGGATTTTCCATCTTGAATTGTACATTGGACGAGTCAATTTACATTGAGGACACAATAAAGTTTAAGTGTGGGGGAGTGATTAAGCATACAAAGTTTTAACATTAAAACCTCAAACTTTAGAGATTTTAGAGTCACTTAGTATACTTTAGCTAAGTTTACATATGGAGTTATTACCGAATAATTGAACTTAGAAATCCTAGAGAACGACATTCGGGTATCTTAGTCATTGGGAGAGATACTGTGATGAACTTAACTATGTTGGTGGCAAATTAGGTGCAGAAGGAAGGCAGTATTAGAGAGTTGATCAATCATTAGTGGAGACTCCATAAAAAATAAGCGTGAGGCACCAAACCTTTAACAAATTTATCCTTTATTAGAGTGTTTTATCTTCACAAACTTCGGGTAAAATGATGAGTTACTCAACCTTGTTTCCCTTCAGCACTTTGTGATATCTTGAGTGCTGCTTCTATCAATCACGATGGTGACATCAGAATTGTGAACTAACCTGATCTTGTAGTATGAATTGCAGGATGCGTCAGCAATGACCATATACACATATTATCATCATCAACAAGTGGAGCAATACCGATTTATGAATAATTTGAAGACGTTTAAGGTTACAAACAACGAAAGAAGAACGAAAAATTACATATTCGGGTGACAAGAGAAAGAAAAGCTGAAAAATGTGAATTTTTGAAGTTTATGTGATCAAGAAAATAAAATTTGTGAAGAATAAAGTACTTAAATCCTTATTTCGTGGCCTTTTTAATTTCAGTTTCATTGTTATTTAGAATCTTAATAATATATATATAGTTATTTCATTAGTTAAGGCCATGGAAAAAAAGAAATATATGAAGAAGTTTCAAGCAACAAGGAACCAAAGAATGATAGTACAAGTTGTCAAAGTTCTATGAAGTTCAAGAGTTTTTCATCAAGAGTTGAAGCCGAAGATAAATACGAAGTTGTTTCCATTGGACACTGAAGAGTGGTGAATGTAGATCGGATGAGAAGGTGAGTGAGCATTCCCATCCTAGCATATGATTTGATTTCTTTTATTAGAGATCATCGTAAATATAAAAAAAATTAAAAAAGAAAAGTTTTAGCAGTACCATTCAAGGTGTGTGAGTGTTTTCTCTTAATTCATACTTATACACACATGTGAGACCCATTTTTATCTAGTGTCAAATCATTGTTACCATTTTGATGAGGCAGAATTCGACGTTTTTGGAGAAAAGAAAGTGTTGACTCTTTTATCATTGTTAGTGGGAGGATGACCGTACTTCCAATTACCTGAAATAAGGATGGGACATGACCCATCATTGATCTTAAAAAACAAGATTTCCCTTCATAGTTAAAAGTTTAATATCAAGACCGGTGCATGGATTTCGAGAAATGCAAAGAATATCTATAGCTTTTCCTGGAGACTTATTGGTATATCTCGGAAAGATATCCATTACAGTAACTTTATCCGACTCCTCCTTAATCGATTCGTCGAAAGAAACGACTTTATGTATTGAATAATAAAATATGAGATTCATCTGGCCGGGAGCAAGACCGACCAGTGTAAGATATTCTTGAATAAAAGGATGTAGAGGAAAAGTCATATATTTAAGACGAGATTCTGAAATCAGAAGTTTATCTCGGGAATAATCTTAACTTGAGAAATTGCAGAAAAATAAGGAACATGGTAACTAACTGAAAAAAATTTCTTTTTAAAAAATGAATAGTCGTTGTAAATTCTTGGGGATGAAAGAGGATAAAATGAAAGAATTTCATCTAAAACTTCATTACTTTGATGATGATCAAAAGAATTATTTGTATCATATTGATTTTCTAGAGAAGGTAAATAAAGAGCTTTCTTATCAGAATGGAAATCCTTATTAATTTGATATAAAACAATGTTGATGTCTTCATCAGCCTGATCAACCTCATCAGTGCAATTAACATCATTACTTCGATCAACTTCATCAAATCGATTAACTTCGACAATTTGATGAGATGCCAGAGTATCATCTTCAGCTCTTGAGAAAGTAAAGAAAGGTCTCTTTCGTCAAAGTTGTCGTCCTGATCAATTTAATACCAATTAAGGTTGATATGTTGATCAACTTGATCAAGGTCTTTTTCAAAATCTTGAGTAACCTGATCAATTTGATCATCTGATACAAAGGCCATTAAGATATGAAAAACGAGAATAAATATGAGATGAAAGATTAAAAATTGAGAGGATGAAAAGCTTAACGATTCAAGGGTTGAAAGACAATGACATAGAAATCACAGTTCAGCCTCATTTTTGTATGAAAGAGGAAAGTTGGGAAAGTTGAAAAACCTTAGCACGTGCAGGTGACACCTCCGAGCTAACCATCAAATGGATGATATGTGTAAAAGTAAAAACCCATCATGGGTCGTTGCGTAAACATGATCTAGAAATAACAATCACCTATCAGAGGTAAGAAATTTTAGTTATCTGGATGAGGTAAAGAAACAACGAAAGCACATTAGAAATCGTGCTAATAAAAGAAACGACATTAATAGCAGCCACATAGACAGAAGTTATAAAAGGTAATTCTAAGAACAACTGCAGTCGTCGATCAAAACCTCGATCAAAGATTAAATTTGATCTTTGATAGCTTAATTTTTCCCACAGCCGTGTGATCAAATTTAGTATTAATCGACGAAAACCACTGTCCAGGATTAAAAGTAATCGTTGATCGACGAGTAAAATTTATAGTCGAGCGAAGCACTACCGTCTCGCTTGTGAATAAACGACGGCCCAAGTTTTAAAAACACGGGCGTTGTACTGGGGTACCGTCTCAACTGGACGAAGAGTTAGATACCGTCTCAACATGGGCGAAAAGCTGGGGTACCGTCTCGACATGGGAGAAGTGCTGGGGTACTGTCTCGACTTGGGCGAAGTGCTGGGGTACCATCTCGACATGGGTGAAGTACTGGGGTACCGTCACACTAGGGTACCGTCTCGAATTGGGCGAGAAGCTAGGGTACCGTCTCGACTTGGGCGAAAAGCTAGGATACCGTCTCGACTTGGGCGAAGAGTTGGAATTTCGCTCCACATCAGGCGGTACACTATCACACCGTCTGCAGCAAGCGAGATAGCAGGAGTTCGTTCGTCTTCTCAAGCGTTGTGCTGGCACTTTGCCAAATATAAACGCGACCCCAGCCTTTCGCTTGACTACTCATGGCTGTTCTTGCAGAGTATCAAAGATCAAATTTTTTGATCTTTAGTCTTTGATTTTGATCGCGCCGCTGGAGTTGCCCTAAGAGACTAAAGAAGTCTAAAAACAAGAAAAGCTTAGATGGAATAGATCGGGATAACAAGATGAAATTACAATTTAATCAAAAAAAATAGGTGAAACTATTTTTTAATGGAACTGGGGGCAAGTATGAGGTGATGGTCACCCCAGAGTCGATCCAGAAAGTATCTTGCATAAGGCAAAGTATTCAAGATAAGTGAACATCTGGAAAGATCAGTAAAAAGAATAAAAAAATTATATTTGAATATATGTACTAATATCCAAGTTGAGCTAAAATAAACGAATAAAGTAACCGAATTATGAATAGTTGTAAAAACTACACGTACAGATTAGCAAAAGCCATCTAAAAAAGATAAGAGTAGATGAAACAACTACTTAAGGAACTGATATCATAAGAACTATAGTTTAACTAAAGCTAAATCTCAAACTAGCTTTAATGAAACTAGGGGGAAATATGCAGATGAAAAAATATCGCATCTACTCGTAGATTGAAGCCATCAATGCTAATAGCTATAAGCTAATAAGAAATCCAGAGTCGAGATCTCCAACTGCCTGAATCACGTGACAACAACTATGGTCACACGATAATAGTTCGAGCTGTATGCACGATATCACAACTATCTAAGGAATTCAACTGGGAGTTGAAGAATAAAGCATTTGGAATAAAAAGCTGGCAGACATCAAACACCTGGACTTCGGAGATGAAGGCAGAGATAGAATATACAGGAGCGAAGATCAGGCGCCTCTAGCTATGAGGCGAAAAATATAATAGTGAACTGTTGTGTCCCAATAAAACACAATATGTAATTGGTTCCCACTAATTACACAAATAACATGTGGATCATCTCTGGTATATATAGCCAATAAGGCTCATTTTGTAAACTAAGAATTCATTCATCAATAAACTTAATCTTTAATTTCTCTCTCCTATTTGGTTCCTTCCTCTCTAATTCTTCTATAAAACTCCATTAAAGAGTACAAAAACCCTAGTTTAAAGTTCTAGATTCTAAACAATTACACATTAGTAAATTACAAAAGAAAATCTTAATCTCTACCTAAATATGAATATTGTGAAGGTACGATTCCTGACCAGCAAATTACTGTATCTTCAACTTTTAACATCTACATTCGTCACTAGCTAGAATGGGAAATACGGTTAATATTGGATATAAATTTACTTGAGAATCATTTCCGGAAATAGATTTTGTTGTTGTCTTTGAGAATGATAACAAATGGGCGAGAGTTTAATTTTGAACTTGTGCTTAATTGGTATATCTTTGTGGGGAGTGCGGTTGGAGAATTTTATGAGGCAATTGTACCTCTAGTCTCTCATTGGTGAAGATGCTAAGTTGTGAAACCTAGTGGAATCATCTTAAAATTTTGGTATCTTTAGTCTTGATGATCTCTAACTGTGTATTTTATTAAGATCCGTATTCTCGAAACATTTGTCAATTTGTGACAAATGGGGAAGAATTATTTAGCAGTAATCTACTAAGACATATGACTTTTCGGAGCAATGTCTATGGGTAAGTGAATTACTTGTACATGTAAACGTCATATTTAGAAGAAATAAAAAAGACAAGTAAGGACAAAAAGGCAGAACTGAAATGATGAGGGTACCAAGTACTCCATAATCTTTTCGATGTCAACCTATAAAGACCCGCCTTTATAATCTTATCGAAACAATAACGACCAAAAGATTATTAAGAAATAAGAATTTAGCACATTTTCAAATCATTATGTCGACATTTTAATGAACTTTCGCAAATCAGCTTTTAGCAACCCAGATTAGAAATATAATTAATATTGTTGCTAATTAGCAACACAAAAATATTGTTGTTAAACTTTAGCGACGACAGCAATTTGTTGCTAAATTCGCAACTGCTTTTACTTGTTTCTATTAGTAACAACGAAAAGTTTACATGTGCGAGTCACATGTGTGGATGGAAACACTTTATGGTATCTTTCCGCCCAGTCAATTATAATCATATTGAAACTGAAAGATTACCCTGACTCCCACATGTGTGAGTCTTATGTGTGACCTTATGGTTACTTACAGAGGGTTAGTCCACAGAGAGTTTGGGTTTTTTTAATGTATTTTAAGGGAGTTTCCAAATCCCCTGTTAGTCGTGGGAGAGTTTGGTAAAGTCTTTCAAAAACCACGTTAGTCGTGGGAGAGTTTGGAGGAGTTTATCAAAGTCCCTAGAAAACCCTATTAGTCGTTGGGGATTTTGAGAAAAAGCCTTAAAATCTCTGTTATTGGGAAAATCCTATATTTTTAGGGAGTTTACTATTCAAGAGTTTTCTAGGAAATTTCATGTGTATTTTGGGTTCAACAAAAATCTCTCAAAAGAGTAGAAATTTTGGGGGAGAGTTTGGTAGAGGAAATACGGGAAGGCAGAAGGAAAGGGAAAAAAAGCTTTGCTTCAGGTATGTCCTGCTTTATTACTGCTGTTAACTCTTGGATCTCCACAGTTGGATCATCAAAACTGATGTTCTCTTTGCCACTGCAACGTAAATTGGATACCATAGTCAGGTTGTTTCCAGCTTAGTGGAAGCCGTACTTTTGACTAATAACAGATCGAACAGATCGAACTGGAGTTGGCAGAGTATATTGATATAAAAAGAATGGGCGGAAACAAAGCCAGCCCTTTCTCTAGGTTATAGCTACCAACAAATTAGCTACTTAAACTTAACAAGGCAATAAAAATATTAGTAACCCAACTAGGCAACTAGCCAAGTTGTGCTGTTATTCTTTGAATCCCAGCATATTTATGTTATGCGTTCTTGAAACACGTTTTTGGTAGGCATAGACAAGAGCAAAAAAAACAGATTTCAGTTATGTATATGCATTGCAAACAAGAATATCATATTGTAGAGGCATGACATCATCAGTTAAAAGAATCTTTTAACATATTCGCAGATCTTCTTTAAGCAGAAAGAAAAACTTAATCTAGTAACATAACACCTCAAACAACGAGAATATATCCAATTGGCTAATTGCATCAATACTGAATCAGTTTGTTTACATAACAATTCCTATCTATCCGCACCGAAAACGTCTACTTTAAACATAACTAACCAATTATTAGCAAAGCATTAGGCACATAAACTGGGAGTCTTGGTGACCAACAAGTAGCACAACAAAGCAAGTAGAAACAATATTGCTATACAATCTAGTGAAGCACAGCAGGTTATATTTTTGCCAGACAAGAATCGGATATACAAACATTAGCATCACTTGCAACTCCGAATTAACATACCCAAACTTATAAAACATCCAACCTCCCATCTCACTACACGGATATACCAACAAACCAGAACCAACTTGGACTACAGTAGGGTAACATATAATAGAATGGACAATTATCAGCTCCCCGACAATACAATTTGCTTTTCCTCATCAATCCTAATAATTAGATCTCTATACAAAGAACGTAACTTTTAGCACCAATGTGTGCAGGAAGCTCAATTCTATATTTAACTTCCCTTCACAAATGTTCCCCTACTTCTACCTACTACCAACGTGCATTTATGAACATTCATAATGTTATCTAGTATTAGTACTTCAGGTACTTCCAATAATCCAGTTAGTGTTATTCGTTTTCCCTGTAGAATTAGTTCTTCGGGTACTTCCAGTAATCTTATTAGAGCAATTTCAGTGGGTATTGATATTTTAGTCAATATGTCAAGCCACGTGGCTTGGAAAACTCAATTCTGTGTAGTGGTAAACTAGCAAATGGACGGGTATATTGGCTAATTTGCCAAATATGACCCGTTTTTTATATAAACTAATATTATTTTTAAGTTAAATGAGACTCACTTTATTAAAATAACCTTATAAGTCTGATAAATGAGACTAATTATATATATCACATAGTTAAATGAT
Organism: Papaver californicum; assembly: GCA_023531435.1. Lineage (NCBI taxonomy): Eukaryota > Viridiplantae > Streptophyta > Magnoliopsida > Ranunculales > Papaveraceae > Papaver > Papaver californicum. The sequence goes on along the minus strand of JAJJMC010000373.1, from coordinate 2,193,902 downwards.
TATAACTAACTTAACAAACTTACTCGGTCTATATTGAGCCGATCGTCTCAACATGAGATGATGCTCGGCCTATGTTGAGCCAAGCGGATGAACATGAATTGATCGTCTCAAATTGATTCGATCGATTCAACCTAAGCCTCGATGGAAAAACCCCCCAAAATACCCATTTACCAAGTTGTTTTTTTGGTTAACCCATCCCACTATGGGGTGGTAATTGGCAAATTAGCTAAAATTCCCACCCCACTGGCTTTGCTCTTAGTGCTTCAACAATGCTTCTTGTTTGCTTTACAAAAACTATTAAAAAGTTTATCCAACTATAATCAGTACAAAACCCATTATTATCATGTTAATTAATCTTTCAATATTTTTTGATTTGAACTCCTCAAAACTCTCTAGACTCAGAACTCCTAAATTCTCCCAAATATCCTAGACTCTCCCAAACACCCTCTAAATTCTCAGGAATTCAAATACATTAAAATCCCCCAAACTCTACGTGGACTAACCCCCTATTAAAACCCTAGATAGAATCTAATCGACATAACAATATAACTAGGGATGCACATGGCTCGGTTCGGTTCGGTTTTTGTCCTAACCATTACTAAACCGGGAGTCTCGGTTTTTCGGTTTTGAAAACCGAGTGTCACCATTAAGCTCATCGGTTCGGTTCGGTTCGGTTTTAAACCTTCTCGGTTTCGGTTTTTTCGATTCAGTTTCGGTTTTAACCGGTTAGGATTTCAAATTTTTATAAGTGTAAAAATGAAATGCAATAAAAGTCAAATGTAGTAAATGTAGTAATTATAGTCAAATTTGTAAGCTTTTCTATACATATTAAAGTGACTAAGTAAGACGAATTGATGTGCACAATGGGTTTCCAGGAAAATCACAACTGATGTGATCCTTCAACTCTAAAGTAATTCCAGATTCATAGTTTGAACCAGCTAACAGATCCAAAACAACAAAAACATAAAGTCACAAACACAAGAGATCTAATTATAAACAACTGACTCAAAGTTGAGAGAAAGAGCGGAGATTACCTGGAGAGGAAGGAGGAGAGATCGATTAAACACCTTCAGTAACAGTGAAGATTCTGAAGACTGAACTCTTTCTTTCTTCGTTATGAATCATTGAATCTTATGATGGGTAGATCAACGGCTAATATTATGAGGAATCCAACGATCATAAATAATCGGTTTTATTTCGGTTTTTCGATTTTTTCGGTTCGATTCAAGGGTAGAAACAAAACCGAACCGAGATTAACCGATTTTTTTCAAAACCGTACATCATTATTAGATGTTCGATTTGGTATTTTTTCGGCTCGGTTCGGTCCGGTTTTTTACCGGTTTACCGGTTTTTTGTGCAGCCCTAAGTATAACACCTCCCCCTTCTCACTTTATTCTACTTCTCTTTGGAGCATCATCAGTGTTATCATCTTCTCTTTGGAGAATCACTACCACCATCATCTTCGGAGAACTAAACTCCCACGATTTATTTCTCTCTCTATCGAAGACTCATAATCTTCGAACAAAGGAGGTAATAATCAAATATTGTTTTTGATTTTTCTCCAGATTTATTTGATTTGTGTGTTGTTTTTGTGATTGATGGGTGAAACTCGTTTTTGTATGGTTCATGTAAGGTTGTTTGATTTGATTCATGATTTTTAAGTTTATTTATGACTACGGATCTAGGGTTTTGATAGATTTAAAAAAAAAATCGTTTCATTGGTTTCTAGGGTTTATGGGTAAGTAAAGTTTAGATTGGGTTTATGATTTCTAATGATTTTAATGTGTTTTTTGATTCGTATTGGGTGGATTTTTCTTTCTGCTGTAGAAGTGTTCTTGCTGAGACAGTTGTAGGTCGAGCTTCGAACTGTAGATGGGTTGGTGAAGGATAGTACAGTGGTTATTACTCTGTTTCAGTGTATGTCAATTGATCACTGTGATGGTATCTGACATATATGCATTTTTATATGCAGGTGTTTGATCATGATTGTGAGATACATAAGTTGGTAATATAGTTTTTCTATCACATCTCCTTACAGTTTGTGCTTTCATAAATTTTTTTTTTTGGTTTCATGTTATTCAATCATGGGATTGAATATTATTTAGTAGAACCTAGTAGTGGAGGTTTAAGTGGAGTCCATCTTTGTCTTGGTTTCATTGTTTCAATGAATCATCCTCATGTTGCAACATCTTTGGTATATGGAATTTAAGCCCAAGTAAGACTATTGTTGCTTTCTAGCTAAGATCGATTTCTTTCTAATCAAAGTTACTCATGTGCTTATAGCAATAACTGAATTATGAATTGTTCTTGGTACTTGCCTATACGCCTAGTAACCTATATGCCTATGGCCTATGATCAAACATAAGAATTGGCCTAAGTGACCTTGAAACTTAATATGTGTAATTAACAGATCTCAGAACATGGTTCCTAGTTTTGGAAAGTTCAAGAGAAGGAAACCATGTTCTTTCGGTTCATTACCTCCAGTTTTGTTAATATATTGCAAGGCTTCTCATATTGCGGCGCACCATGAGACTTCAGATTATATGAAAAAATAATGTACATAATATTGTGCCACATTTATGCGGAACGTGGGATCATATCTTTGTTTGTCTCTCTTACTTGTGATTTATTTTATTGTAGTTGAAATTGTTGAAGATCCCTCTTGCACCAAGCGCCAATAATTTTTACCGTGTTGTTTCCGAGTCGTGATTCGTTGGGGTTGATCGAGATCAAAGTCGGTTTACGGTCATATATCATCATCATACTTGCAAGTAATAACTCTCAATCTCTCATCCCTGCAATATTCAATAGCTAAGACATTAACTAGTTTTTGATAAATGTGCTATCAAATTAAGAATCATAAGCTATTAATGTTCTAAAAATTTTCATGTTACTCTTTTTATGCTCTTCTTAAATTAACCTCATTCATTAACATATCATATCAAACAACCTTATTTTTAATAAATGGAGAGAAAACTACTTGTATCTTCAACATTCACAAGTGGAGCAAGAGCTACTTGCTCACAAATATTATTCCAGGTCATGTGGTTTCATTCTACTATCACTTAGATTTCGTTCCTACTTGTTTGTACATTTCTACATCCACATTGATGATATTGTAGTTTGTTTTGTTGCAGGTTCAGAAGATTCAGTCTTCAACACCAAGTATTGGAGTTGTATACAGGTTTGTCTCTTCATTAATTTTTGATGCATCTTAGTTTTGGTGTTACTTTATATACTAAGCTAGAGATACCGTATGTTCCTGGTGAGTAAGCTCGTAAAAATTAGTGCACGTCCAAACTACGTTCTAAACAGTTTCATTCAAATACTAGAATATTTCTAATATATGCAATGAAATCATCTCCCTATCTTTGGGTATTTCACTTGAATATAATGATATCTTTTGGCCTTCTTTTTCCTGCTTCACTAGGAAATCCACTACCTTAAACAGTCCCTGGCTTTGATGATAATGGTCCTCAATTGATAATGGTGTGAAGTAGATGCCTTGTTGAATGAAAACTCATGATTCCATATATGTTAACTTCATCAGCTGATGAAGATCCACTTATTTCAACAACTATAGTAGACAATAGTATTGGGATGGAGATCAGGTAATAATTGTCGATTGAATACTTGAATTTTTCTTTTTTTTATATTCTTTTTGTACATGGAGAGCTAACCATATGGTCACCTCTTCTTCTTATCACCAATACTGAAACTGATGTGGGTACCATGTATACCTAAACAACGAAGAGTTCTCCAAACAAGAATGCAAGATCTTGCAACAAAAGACCTTGCAGCGAAGGTAACATACATCTGCTTTATTATTTCATACACTTTCCTTCATGCTTATCATCATAGAGTGGCTGCATATGAAGTGATTCTGTATTGCTTTCACGCACTCTCATATGTACACTTACCCTTACATGAAACATTACACGTGGACGCACTCACATACATACCATGTCACCCACCTATTTCCAAAAGTATGTTGGTTTTGTCATGCGTATATGTTTCAATGACTTATTTTCGTAAAGACATCCCTTTAGCAACGTCAGGGATTTCAACAGTTTGACCCAAAAATACACTGCCTAAACAGCGTAGTGAACAAATATGAACCTGGAAAAATTATGTGGATTTCTAAAAATTTTCATGTTTGTGTAATTGGAAGTTTCAGTATATGTCTATGAACGATGATGATGGATTCAGGTAATCTTATTAGTGCTAGTACCCTTACATTTTTTATATCAATATTTTGTCATATTTATGTGATTCTACATTCTTCCATTGAAGATTTCCAGGGCAAATTGCACAACAGAACAAGCTTCAACTTTATCGGATGAGTGAGATCTTAGTCTCCGTCCTTCAAAGATGCTCTTTTAAGGTGTGAACAGCTCCAGAATCATGCCAAACCATCCAGGTAACAACTATTTCTTGTATATGTCATTGAGCTATTTAGAGATTTCAGTTTGTTCCATCACCAATCATAGATGAGTATTTAAAGTTCTACAATATGTCAATATCCATGCAGGTAACAACTGTACGCTTTTTGGATGTTTTAACTATCTGCTTGAGTCATATTTCAGTTTTTGCGGGTTTAATTGACAAGGTTATATCGACAAAGCCACTCTCAGCTGGATACTTGCACTCAATCAGAGCTGCAATTAGGTATACAACTTTTTTGTTACAGATTTTGTAATCATTCACTTTAACATTGTATCTTTATACTTAATAAGTACTTAATTTACATGTTTTGAGTATCATTTTTTTGCACTTATTTGCTAGATTTTGTTTGAATTATCTCGTATTATTATTACTTTTATATATTATGTCTTTTGTAGGTTATATCTCTACAAGAAGTGGAAACAGAGTATTATAAGGGAAGAATTGCCAAAGACTCAGTGAAACTCAGCCAAATCCAGGATTTTTACCTACCAAGTCGAAGAAAACGAGAAAAGGAAACCAACGCCGAAAGAACGAAATCATTTTGACTTCGTATGATAAAGTTATAAACAAAACAAAAACTAATGGCTAAATGGTCATTTCAAGGGTGACTGATATTGGCACTCTGTTGTACGCTAAGGTCATAATGTTTTAAAGGAACAACTAAAGAAATACTAAGGGATGCAATTTCTTTATAAATCACTAACAACACCTCCTCTGCAGATAAGGGCATTATCCTCTTCTTCCTTATTTAGAATTATTCGAACAGGGGGGAAATTCATCAAGGGTTTCGTACATTATCGATTATGTTTGATTGATCCAAGCAGATGGGTTCATTATAAACTAACATATATATTATTCTCATTGAGGAAGCTTGGCAGCAGCAAGAGTTGAGAGGAAGGCTTGTCGATGAGGTTGATCATAATCGTGATGTGATCATGATGGCTAGATGTTTTACATCTGTGAAGGTAGTGATGGAGTTATTGTTGTTGCTGCAGTGATGGATGATTCAATGGTAAATAGAAGATAGTGATCATGATAATCACTATGATAATGGAAAGTCTTTGATCGATGATGGTTGAGGCAGCTGTGATGGTGTTCAATTGCCATTAATGGCCTGTGATGAAAGATGGAGCTCGAGATATGGAGTCGCTGATGGGTTTTGCGTTAGAAGGTGAATTTGTTGCTCGAGACTGTGGCTGATCTCAGAGATTGTGTGACGCTGTGAAGGGCTTAATTGATTTGTTGATGTTATCGGTGTGGAAAAGAATAATGTTGGCAGTGATGATAGCCACAGATGGAGTGAGTCTATGTTGGTGGAGCTCAACTCTGTGATGGCGAGATATAATGTTGATGTTGCTCGAATGGTGACAGCTCGAGTCTGTTTTGATGGCAGAGAAAGAAGATTGATGGTGCATTAATGGTGGTTGTCTGTTCATGGAAGTGAAGGTGCAGTTCATGGTGGTTTTCGGTGATAATTGAAAGAAAGAAGAACTGGAGCTAGGGGTAAAATCTAGTGAAACTGAGTTTAGGTTAGTTTAGGTTAGTTAAGGAAACAAAGTTGGTTTAGAGTTTACATCTAGCAATACCTAGCCATAGAGTTGGAAGAAGGAAAAGAAAAAAAAACGCAGGTGTACTTACGACCAGGTTTAACCTGACCGTAGAAAGAAAATGAAATATGCCTGTCAGTTCCCTGTGACTGACATGCCAATTTGAATTAAAAACAACAGTTTCGGCTGGGCCTTGTTCTGATGACGTGAGCCCATTGGATGTGAAGGCTTTTCTCACGTGTATTTTGGGTAACTTTGAGTGTTTTAGCTAATTTGAGCAAGTTCAAAAGACCTATATTGACGGGATTCGATCACAGGCACTTCTATTTTTGGGACATCTATATAAGGGACAATTTCACTTCTATTTGGGATATATCATATCATATTTTAAGAAGGGAAGACAAAAATATTTAGAGGGGGAGACTTTTCTACAACCTAGAGTTTGCTTTTATTTTTTTCTTTATTATTTTTTATAGATTTTAAAAATTCAATTATGAGCTAATTTAATCTCATTGTTAGAGATATAGTTCGAAGTCTAGAACATGATTATTAATTAAAGCATTCATTCTTAGTATTCGTATTATCTTTAATATCGTTTATGTTCTACCAATTATAACGCCATGTATGATTGAATTATTGTTTGTGTAAGTTGCAAATTAAATAATCATAAATTCATATTTATAGTTAAACTAGGGTTTGAGATCCGGAATTGTCGAAAAATCCTTGTTACGAGTAGCATAACATAATTTTAATGACGGGATGTTTCCATGCAATTATGTGTAGAAGCGTGACCTAGGTTAAATCCGAGTGGCTCTATTGCAGGATTGCTTCGAATAACCTCAAATCATAAATACCATTGCTTTCACTGGGTTAAACTTGAGTGGCTCTTGCGCCAAGTTATTTAGTGAAAACGATTCAAAGAGTGACTCTTGCACTTTTGATGATAAAAGGAGTTTTGCCGGAGTAGACTTGCGATAGGATGCTTTAGGGTAATTGATATTGAGAAAAGTTAAATATTGAGTCTGATTTTTAGTTGATAACATGTTTGATGACGGAAGATGAACTCTCTAACCAGTATTCTCATTATATTGTTTGCAACTTAAATTGTTTTCTGCTATTATTTTAGTTTGAATTTATTTGAAATCATCTTAACCCCCCCCCCCCCCCAAATTACTTAAGTAATCGAAATAATTTGATAACTCATACCTCCCTGTGGATCGAACTTGTCTTATTACTATACTCTTATTTAAAATTGTGAAGCGAAAAGACTTGAAATAATTTTTCTTGGATGACAACCGACCACTACTACTACAACATTTATTGATGAATCTCTCTATATATATCATTTGTATGTCAATTATGAGATATTGTAATTAAATATTTATGTGTGAGCATGTTGGAACATGAGAATTATTAGATTGAATCACCATAATTGGATGTTCAGGTTAATTGCAAAGTGAATTGGGTGATTACAGGGAGAAAAATAGGGTTGGGGCGTTTGAAGACTTGACCTTTTTTTATCGTTGTAAAATTTTAGCAACGCTAATAATCTGTTGCTAAATTAGAACCAAAACCAATAAATTAGAACCAGAACTAATGATATCTAGTTCGGGGTAGGGATATCCGTGTAATTAGCAACATAACAAAAAAATTAGCAACAACATGAGGATGTTGCGAACAAAAAAAAATTAGCAACGATATTTGCCGTTACGACTAGCCGTTGCTGACCAGGATTCTAACAAAGATACAACCGTTGCTAAATCTACAACATGGTATTTACAACGGAAGATTCCTTTTGCAATCCCGTTCAGCAACAACTATGGTATGTTGCTAATGTCCAAATTTGGTGTAGTGTTTCCAAACTAACTCATATATACATCTTGATGTCTGCAAAATCCTTTGAAGATTAACAGACCAGACGAAAATTGTAAAACGGAAGTTAGGTTCAGTCAGGATCGGTTCTGGGATCGATCCTTCTCACTAAGGATCAATCCTTGGATCAGTCCTGAATCCCTATTTCAACTATGAAACAAGTTTCGCAAGTCTACTTCCTTAAACTATGTTTCTGAAATTGCTTTCAAACATATTTATTAAGGTTTGGATTCACCCGGAAGTTCAACAAACTAAAATATAATAAGTTCCCAATTAGTACTACATCATAAAAAAAAGTACATAGATAAACTATACTTTGTAACTCCATATACTTTAAGTTGTCGAAATAACTATTATATATCTTTCCTTTTAATACTTTGATTGTTTCTTAGTGAACGAGTCACCAATATTAAGTCATCGTAACAAACGTAACTTCGTATATTATGTTTTCAATGAATAAATATAAGTACGTTAGAGCTACATCATTATACCCATATTTATACTAGATAGACCTCTTTATTTATCTAATATAGTTGTTCTAGACTTTTTGTAGGAATTACAAGTAAATCCGATCACCGGTGAAATAAACGACTAAGTTAGAGTATTAGAGTTTGCGACTATGATAACTGATGTAGATGCTCACGTCCCAGGAAAGTTTAAAAAATTTGACTACCAAGCATGTGAAGGTGGGACGTAGCTGAGAAGCTAAAAAGTTGATATGGCCTCATTTACACCACATCTCGTTGGGAGATATTTTATAACATAGAAAATTCCGCCTCCGGCGCGTTGCGCTGGGCAGGCCAGAACTCCCCGATGCGCGATAAAAAGAGAGTAACAGGACCTTAGAGCTTAACTTCTCGCTGGAAAGTGCAGGTAGATTTTTGCTTTCCAAGCATGCCTTGTAAACATTATACTCAAAACGTAGTTCCCACATCATTCAAGCTACGTTTATACCGTTCCACCTCACCCTTGTTCTGCTAAGGGTGCAAGGCCATAAAAGCGAATGGTGAGTGCCTTTGGCAAGCATCACATACTTACGATCATTTTCAAAGCCTGACTCATGCCTTGGACTAGCACCTAGGCCATTTCAAGCCTAATTTTCCGCTTCATAAATTCTGCTTGATCCATATGCTGGAGCCTGCACCGATCTTGTTCTTTCCAAGGGTGCAACATCCAAGCCACATGTCATTCCATGTCGCAACGGTTGCTAGGAAGTATGAACAATCCATTCAATGGAATTGCAACTACCTCATCAAGTGTGGAAACAATCATCTCTTTGACTTAGCATTGCCAAGCCAGATGATACGAGTTACCATAATGTCGCAATCACCTCTAAATTAGATGATATGAACGACAAGGTGCTGCACCTCAATGCATTGCATTGCGACTGCCTACGTACCCAACCCGTACCTTGAAGGGATCAAGCATGACCGTAGTTCATCAAAGGGTCGATTCGAAAGGAACAAGCAACTTAAGCCTATTAAGGCAAGGTCAACTTCGATTCCAACTTCATCGCAATTCCAAAGGCCAAGCAAAGCCTAGACCGTATAGGCTGAATGACTTTCGCAAGGTATGCACTGCTTGTGCATAACTACCGCTATTTATTATGAAAATATGCATTCTCAAGTACGTAGCACGATTGAATGATGCTTTCACACAATTCAAGCTTTATAGGCTAAGCTATCTGCATTTTGATGCTTTAGCATCAAGTATTTTCCATCATATAGGTCACAACGCATATATATATGTATGTGCATTACCGTTCATGCACATTCAAGCTTCATCGGTTAAGCTACAAGCATATTGATGCTTTTGCATCAAGTATGCTCCAACGTATAGGCTACATCGTATTTTTATGTGCACTACCGCTCATGCACATTCAAGCAAAGCTCCCTCCCTACATATGTTTTATTCGCATTTTTGAAAATAAATATATTAATAGGAAGTGACATCCATCGACTGCACAAGGCCGAAAATGAAGTTTTCTTGGCAAAGTCAAGCGAATTATTCTCAGGTAAGCTACAAGTGAACACGCTAATGCATCATGGTGATACATTTTTGGCTCAGTGAATGTAGCACGCTAATGCATCATGGTGATACATTTTTGGCTCGGTGATGCATTCTCAATAATGCATCACGGCATAATAGTGCCTTAGCACTATGATGCACTCTTTCTTACGTAGCATTGTCTTAGTGATGCATTGAATCATGCATCACGGCATAATAGTGCATTAACACTATGATGATCTCTCGAATAGCAACATTGGTCAGTGATGCATTCTCAATAATGCATCACGGCACAATAGTGCCTTAGCACTATGATGCACTCTCACTAAGCAACATTGGCTTGGTGATGCATTTTCAATAATGTATCACGGCATAATAGTGCATTAGCACTATGATGCTCTCACTTACGTGACTTCAGCTCAGTGATGCACTCTCAATCATGCATCACGTCATAATAGTGCAGTAGCAATATGATGCCTCCTCAAATACGCATCACGCGTAATAGGGCCTTAACACTATATTTCGGGGTCAAGGCATCAACACCATGATCTAATCCTAAGCGAGCTTTATAAGCTTAGTGTGAAGCCTCAACCTAGGCCATGACACGTCCTTGAGTAAGCTTCATGCAAAAATTGTGGGTGTTACATTCTTACCACCTTCAAAGAATTTCTTCCTTGAAATTTAACTCAAAAGCTATTGTGGACAAGCTTCATCGATTTAAGTTTCCTATGCATATGTCCCATTCCATGATGCAAAGAAATCTCGCAAGGGTCCAATGTTTGTTAATAAGCACAAATTGGAACCTTATGAATATGCGTCCGATACCGCATATCCCAGAATCCTAATAGGGCCCACAATTGCCATAAACGCCAATTGAGACCTTCTGAACATACGTCCCATTCCGCGTGCTCGAGGATCAGCAAAAGTTTTATAATTCTACTGAGAAAAATCAAATTGGATCCCTAAACATGCGTCCCATACCACATGCTTAAGAACGTAAAAGAATTTACTCAACACGAGATCTTAAGTGGACGTCCCATTCCATGCACTTAAGAATCCCCAAAGTTCATAGTAGTTGAAAAGAGTGATCATCACAAATTGATAAGCAGTTCCTAGCGTAGTACTGTGAGGACCAACTATAATTCCAGTGCAGTTGGATGCAAGCCATCGTCCCTGACGATCTTCTACTCGTAAGTGGGTGCTAGCCAACCTGACAACGCACACCGTTCCAGCGACGGTGGGGATGATCAGTCCCGTGCCAAGGGTAGTCGGATACCAGCCACCGTTCCAAACGGGTTTTTTGGCAAACTCACAGAACTAGGTGAAGCTCCTCCAAATCTTAGCGGAGTAACTAGCAAGTTACAATTTCTTTTTGTATAGGCACTTGGCCTGATTTATCCACCCTATTTTCGCACAACAGTTTGCCTACTCTTCCAACTTTTTCTATTTCCTTTGAAGAAAACTTTTGTGTCATATTATAATTGCTCACTGGCGAGTCCAAACCTCACAGTCCCTAGTGTTTTATCGGAACTTGCTCTGATACCATCTGTCATGGACAAGAAAATTCCGCCTCTGGCGCGTTGCGCTGGGCAGGCCAGAACTCCCCGATGCGCAATTAAAAGAGATTAACTGGACCTTAGAGCTTAACTTCTCGCTGGAAAGTGCAGATAGATTTTTGCTTTCGAAGCATGCCTTGTAAATATTATACTCGAAACATAGTTCCCATATCATTCAAGCTACGTTTATACCGTTCCACCCCACCCTTGTTCTGCTAAGGGTGCAAGGCCATGAAAATCGAATGGTGAGTGCCTTTGTCAAGCATCACATACTTACGATCATTGTCAAGGCCTGAATCATGCCTTGGACTAGCACCTAGGCCATTTCAAGCCTAATTTTCCGCTTCATTAATTCTGCTTCATCCATATGCTTCATCCATATGCTGGACGTAGATGGGTATGAATTCAGGACTCGGCTGAGATAGAAAAGATTCAAATGAGTTGGTGTATTTCACAGAAAACAGAAGACAAATAAGAGATGGGTTTTCTGGTGGATTCCATGAATAGTGAATGAAGAGTTTTTGACCAAGAACTAGAAGAAACTCAATTGAGTACTTGAGATCGAGAATTAAAAGATGGTTATGTGCAATTAATGATGCTTTTGATAATGGGCAGAGATGAAGATGATACCGTGAAATAGAATGGGTGTGAGTTCACTGTTGAATGAATCAATGGGTTGTCTTGAATGTTTGAGATGAATGATTGAATGGATTTTCTATGGAGGAGTGGAAGACATGGATTTGAAATATGAATCAAAGAGAAGAAGATGCAAAGAAGCTGGACAGCGAGATGGTTAGGTATGTGGCCAGAAAGATAAGGTTGGATTTTAGAATTAAGAAAAGTTGTTGATGTTGTTGTCGTTGATTTTGAGGATGAGAAGAAGCAGATTCATTTGAAACAAGAGTGAATGGATTTTGTTTGCTTCCATCAATTTAAGAAATGGTGCAGGAGAGATAGTATTATTTTCTAAGTTTTGATCTATCTACGAGAGAGATTTGGAGATGGTTTTCGAATTGGTTGGTTATCGCAAAAAACGGTGGTTGATGGTGACGTTGTTGACTTCTTAGAAGCTGAATGGTTTTGATGGTTTGATATTTTGTGGGTTGTGTGATTTGAATGATGAATGATAAATTGTAGAGGCAGGAGCAAATTTTGGTGTTGGAAAAACCAATTTCACATGTTAGAATTCAACCAGGAATTGCACTCAAAGTGCTTGATGAAATGTTTGAGAGAAAGTAATCGGAGATGGAAAGGGTTGATATGGCCTGAATTTTGAAGTCGGGCTTGTGTGTATGATCGGGCCTGGTTGCTCGGTGGAGTTTCCAGTTTTTGGAAGCTCTAGGTCTCTAGCACTTCACGAATAAATACCAAGCGAGGGGAGACTTTCAGATATAATTTTTCACGCGAGTTTACAGATAGAAACCTAGGGTTTAGCTTTGCTTTCAAAAACAGTTTGATTTTTTTCTTAATTTATTCATAGCTTTTGAGGAAGCCATGTTTAGTTAAGTCTCTTATTAGGGTGAAAGGATGAATTTGTAGTATTATTTTTCTTGTGTTTCAAAACTAGGGTTTTCAATTATAAAAGCTGAATGTTAATATTTTGTTTCTCTTTCGATGTTTTATATTTCTCGATGATTTTTCATGTTCTATGCCACGTATAGTTCATTGTTTGATTAGTAGAAGAACTCGTTGAAACCTTTTCTTGAATCGTTTATGAATATTCTTTGACTATTTACTCTTTGAACAAAGGCGCTATTTTTTTTTAGTACTTCTTACGTAGTTTGTTGGATTTTTCTTAGGTATCATTCTTAGTTGAAAAGCAGCATTGGAATCATTCACGGGTGAAAAGTAAGTAAATATTTGATATTCTCGTAAAACTTTTGCAAAGTGAGTTATTGGATAAATTTTTCTTGGTATTATGGATCCCGATGATTTGGCTTTTTTTATTACATTTTGGAATCGTTCCAAGAGGGAAGAGAAAGAAGAGTCATCTGATAGTTCAATTGAGAAATACATGCAGAGAGCAGAGAAACATCGTCCTCGTTCATGTAATGCTTCAAGTTTTTATTTTTCTCTTACCCATGATAATGATAATGAATATGTGTGTTTTGAGAATGATGATGAACTTGACACTTGTGATTATAGGAATGATGAAACTGTTGTAACATTTGAATCTAGCGTATCTTGTCCAACTCACGATCATATTAATGATGATACGCCTATTCAAAAGGATGAGGTTTGGATTAGAGACACTATTTATTCAGATAATGATGATGATTCAGAAGAACCTGTTTATACAGAGGATACTATTGTCGATTTTAATGACTCAGAGACAGTGGGTGTGCAAATTAATATACCTTATAATCATGTGAATTGTGAGATTCTTATTGGTCACCTAGAAGAGGATGATAACAATCCAATTAATCATAAAACTGATATTGCATTGAATGATTGTTTCATTGATACATCTAGTGCTTTTATAAATGCGTATATAAATGATGAGGAGATTGATATTGGCCAAACTATTGATTTTGCTGGAATTGAACCACTAGATGTATCTTTAGCTCAATTTGCAGATTTGGATGATCTGATGCTTATTGACATTGTCAATGCATTGTGTCCTCGAATGGTTGATGAAGGTAACACAACCATAAAAGTTATTTCCACGGACTTAGAATCTGATTTAGGGTACACAAAAAGTGTTGAAATATCTCAACAATCTTTACTTGCAATTCGTGAGTCTAATTTACTTTGTGTTAGTATTAATGAGTTTACAAGACGGAATCTTGCTATTTTGAACCTTAAGGTTGAATTCACTTTATTTAGCTTTATTGGTACTAATAAATCTAGTGTTTGCAGGTTCATATTTGTAGCAAAACTTATATATTGGGATGATCCCCAACTTTTCAGACTTTATATTATGTTTGGAAGCTAACTTGGTGGTGTCATTATCATTTTGTTTGAGATTAATTGCGGTGTTAGCAGGGAAACAAGTATCATTCACTTCATGGGAGTCAACACATCATATTTGTTTCCTTCACTTTATCTTTTTATATTTAGTTGTTTACTTTTTGCATGTCATATTAAGAATTCCCCATCTTGATTTCTACATTGGATGATTCAATTTACATTGAGGATAATGTAAAGTTTAAGTGTGTGGGAGTGATTAAGCATATAAAATTCTTAAGTATTCACTTATTAAGAAGAAAATTTTCAACTTTCTTGTAATTATTTGCATAAAACCTCCAACTTTTAGATATTTTAGGGTCACTTAGTATACTTCTAGCTACGTTTATATACAGAGTTCTTAGCGAAATAACTGAACTTAGAATTATTAGAGAATTATATTCAGGTTTCTTAGTTGTTGAGAGGTAATGCCAATAAAAAGGGACTTAAACCACCGGTGGCGAACTAGGTGCAGAAAGAATACAGTATTAGAGAAGCTGATCATTCAATACCCATAAGTGAGGCACCAAACCTTCAATTCTTTGTACCTGTCTAAATTGTCCGTTTAGAATGTTTTATGTGCCCAAATTCTGGGTAGAATGATGAGCTACCCAACCTCGCACCATTCCAGCACTACTTTTTGATCTCTTGAGTGCTAATTCTATCAATCATGAGGGGGACATCAGAATTGCGAAAAAACCTTACCTTCTAGTTTGATTTGAAGTTGGCACCATTCTCTCTCTCCCTCAACAACAACAGGTCCACAGAAACACCATCATCATCAACAAGCGAAACATTATAAATTTTAAGAAAGTTGAAGACGTTTAAGGTTATAAGCAACACTAATGAGAAAAATTTATATTCAAAGTGAAGTAACAATACAAGGAGCAGAATTTTATATCATAGTTGAAGACTAAGTAAAAGAGTGAAAAAAAAAATCAAAATATATGGATTTTTATGAAGTTTATAATACCGAGACAATACAAGAATCAAGTGGTAAAGTCCTTTCTTCACGGCCATATTAGTTTCATTGTTATTCTTTTAGTTTGTATTTCATAAATCTTGTCTCAAAAAAAAAAAAAAATTTATTGCTTTAGTATATATTTGCTTTTGTATTTATTCGTTAAGGCCGTAGAAAAGAAGAAATTTATAAAGAAGTTTTAAGCAACAAGAATTTGAGAAGAAAAGAGTTAGAAATTATAAGAGTTCTATGAAGTTCAAGAGTTCATTGTCTACAGTTGAAGCCGAAGACGAAGATGTTTCTATAGGACGCTGTGAGAGTGGTGTTGATAGTGAATCGGGTGAGAAGGTAAATAAGCAATCTTATCCTTACATAGTGGTTGATTTCCTTTCTTAGAGATCATCAAAGGAAAAAAAAGGTTCTTTTTCGTCCCATGTCTCTATGAGATAACATCTTCAGATAATTCAGATGGTTTCCTTTTTTCTTCTCACCATTCAATGTGTGCATGATATCTATCTTTAATCCTTCCTGTACACATGAGAACCATAAAGTGCATCTTTTGAGTGTAATTTCATAAAACCCTATTGGTGAGGCAGAAATCGAAACATTCGATCACTCTCGAACCTGAATTCTTTCATATGGAGGTTTTCTCCTAACTCAAGGGATAAGCATGAGAATAATGTTCTTTGATACATCTAACTTCTTATTATTAGTGTGCAGAAACTTTATGTCCTCATAGCTCTATGGATGCTTACGATTTTGGAATATTTGAGAGTTGACGTAGGTTTTGTGGGTATATCTCTAGTAAACCCTCACGAGACTATAACTCATCCACTAGGGACACCTAAGGGTTTAAAGGCTTGATACATATGCTAAGTGTAACCGTATCCTCAAGGAAAGGGAATTGTATCATTTTAGTTTAGTTTAGTTTAATACTCCCTCCGTTTCAGGAAAAGAGTTACTTTCTCTTTAAATTTTTGTTCCAACAAAAGAGTTACTTTCATTTTTCAACATAACAAACTTTTAAAACTACCCTTGTTATTTTAAGAAATGTTATTATTCTCATTATAAAGATATATGTAGTATTAAACTTTTTGTTAGGGTAAATCTGGAAATAAATTATAAAAGTTATTCTCTCTCATCTTACATTAACAATTGTGTAAATAAGAAAAGTAACTCTTTTCCTGAAACAGAGGGAGTATTAGTTTAGTTTAGTTTTGCTCGAAAAATATTAAAATTTAAGTATAGGGGTATTTAATAAGCATGTTAGAGCTACATCAATATGTCTATATTTATAGACCTCTTTATTTATCTAATATAGTTGTTTTAGAATTTTTTTGTAGGAATTACAAGTAAATTCGATCGCTGGTAAAATAAACGACTAAACTAGAGTATTAGCGTTTGCGACTATGATAACGGAAGTAGATGCTCACGTCCCAGGAAAGTTTAACAAATTTGACTACCAAGTATGTGAAGGTAAGACGTGGCTGAGAAGCTAAAAAGTTGACGTGGCCTCATTTACACCACATCTCGCTGGGAGATATTTATAACATCAAATAGTAATTCCCATTCATATCAAATGAAAGAAAGTCTTGAACATAAATTGTGTGGGTATCAGATCGAGAATTGGTGAGGAAGAAATGGTGATAGTTTTATCTGCTGGTATCAAAAGAAAAGCAGCAGCACGTGCTGGTTTACTATTGGGTTTCTACTGAATTAAGTTGTGGCTCGATTCGTAATAATGGGTTTCTATGAAATTTCAAGTAGCAGCAGTGAAGACAACGAGAAGGAAATTAAGAGTGGGTCTGAGTTTGATTGTGGTTGCAGTTGAGATCAAGAAAGAACAGACAGGACAAGGTGACATGGGTAGGAAGTCAGGACTCGGTTGAGATAGAAAAGATTCAAATGAGTTTGTGTATTTGACAGAAAGAGAAGACAAATAAGAGATGGGTTTTCTGGTGGATGCCATGAATCGTGAATGAAGAGTTCTTGACCACGAACTAGAAAAAACTCAATTGAATACTTGAGATCGAGAATTAGAAGATGGTTCTGTGCTATTAATGGTGTTTTTGATAATGGGTAAAGATGAAGCTGATGCCGTGAAATAGAATGGGTGTGAGTTCACTGTTGAATGAATCAATGGGTTATCTTGAATGTTTGAGATGAATGATTGAATGGGTTTTCTGTTGAGGAGTGGAAGACATGGATTTAAACTATGGATCAGAGAGAAGAAGATGCAAAGAAGCGGCGCAGCGAGATGGTTAGGTCTCTGGCCGGAAAGATAAGGTTGGATTTTAGAATACAGGAAGGTTGTTGATGTTGTCGTTGATTTTGAGGAAGAGAAGAAGCAGATTCAGTTGAAACAAGAGTGAAATGGGTTTTGTTTGCTTCCATCAATTTAAGAAATGGTGCAGAAGAGATGGTGTTATTTGCCAAGTTCTGATCTATGTACGAGAGAGATTTGGAGATGGTTTTCGAATTGGTTGGTTATGGCAAAAAAACGGTGGTTGATGGTGACGCTGTTGACTTCTAAGAAGCTGAATGGTTTTGATGGTTTGGTATTTTGTGGGTTGTGTAATTTGAATAATGAATGATAAATTCCAGAGGCACCAAAGCACCAATTTCACATGTTAGAATTCAACCAGGAATTGCACTCAGAGTGCTTGATGAAATGTTTAAAAGAAAGTAACCGGAGATGGAAAGGGTTGATGTGGCCTGAATTTTAAAGTCGGGCTTGTGTGTGTGATTGGGCCTGGTTGCTCGGTCCAAGTGGGAGTTTCCCAGTTTTTGGAAGTTCTAGGTCTCTAGCACTTCACGTATAAATACCAAGCGAGTGGAGACATTCAGATATACTTTTTCACGCGAGTTTACGGATAGAAACCTAGGGTTTAGCTTTGTTTTCAAAAACAGTTTGATTGTTTTCTTAATTTATTTATGGTTTTTGAGAAAAACATGTTTAGTTAAATCTCTTATTAGGGTGAAAGGATGAATTTGTAGAATTATTTTTCTTGTGTTTTGAAATTAGGGTTTTCAACTATAAAAGTTTAATGTTAATGTTTTGTCTCTCTTTCGATGTTTTATCTTTGAACCCTTTGAAATTTTGTTTTGAATCGTTTATGAATATTCTTTGACTATTTATGCAACGTATACTTAGTGCTTCGAAATTCTATCTTAGGTTGAGAACAAACAAATCTTTTTGATAATTCTTTTCTACAATTCTTAAACGAAATATATTCCGTGTATGAGTAGCTAGATTTACTACTTCGCATGAGTAAAATCAATACCCTTTGTGATGAACGCAAGTAAACCCTAATATACAACGGATTCCCGAAACCTTAACACTTTTCTATTATTAATTTCAATCTTCATTAAATAGTTTTAATTCATTCGTTAGTTTAATTCTTTACAAAAATCGGAAAAATATCTTTTAAAACATCTTTTGACTCGAAAGTTACTTGATTTAATTAGTATAAGTAATACACACTCCTCGTGGAAACGAACCGTATTTGCTATAGTTAACATATTTCGACATTGTGCACTTGCGGTAAAACAAAGTCGGTTTTCCGGCGCATCAATAAAGACTTGCATAAATAATAGATAAAAATGGAATAATTCAAGCTTATAGTTACTAACCTCAAACTGAAGGATGATGTTTTCGTTTTTTTCGATACGTCTTTTAGTCTTCACGAGTAACTAGATCTAGTCTCAACATTTTTGTGTTCCTAGTCTAACTTAACGAAGTTGACTTAAGTAATCTACACAAACGACCCGAGTTTTGGAACTAAACTTGACCACCCACCTTGACATACCAACGCTTTGTGGGTTCAACGGAGCAGTGCTCTAACAATGACCCTTTGTCAATTTTAATGACAAATCCCTTTACATATGTAGAATACAAGAATTGATAGAAAAATTACATAACATAACAGTACGTTAATTCTATCTTTGTACGCTTGATTTGAGTTTCAACAACATAATCTGTCCTGCAAATATTCAAAATAAATGTTGTTGTTGAAGCATTTGAATAACAATAGCTCCATTCCCCCTAAAGATGAGATATGCATATATTCAATCCAAACATAATTGTTATTCAATTCGTAGTATGTGAATACTACACAACATGATACATTTTTCCTTCTTAATCAATGATTTATCTATTTTCCGTTAGATATATACTTTTTATAACACATATGTTTTTCCTCAAGTGATTGGAATCACTCTATACTCCATTATTTATCCTCCTTTTTGTCGTGAAAAATAACAAAGGTCTGAAAGACAATACAACAAGTATTTCATAAGAACTTCACAAGTTCATAAGAACTCGATTCAACCTATAATAGTCTAAGCCAATTGGAGGTCCAACATACCATCACGATAATGTTATGGATGTCGTATTCGTTCACATAAAATAGATTGATAGAGCTAATATGAGAAATAGGTTTGAATTCATTAATGTGGCTAGTCTTAGCAGCTTGTGTTGGTCAGGATATTATACATAGTGGGTCTGATATGTATTTTAACAACTTGTTTATTCATTTTATTGAATTCATTAATGTGACTAGTCTTGGTAGCTTGTGCTGGTCAGGATATTATATGATAGTGGATCTGATATGTAGTGTAACAGCTTGTTTACCTATTCTTAGATCCATAATTTTCGTCAATAACACATACCTTGTGGGCTAGTCTCTCTAGAATCTGATTTAGGGTCTTATAAATTCATATTTGGCATATTTATGAGAACTAAACAAATTGTTGGTCTGTTGTAATAATACTTTGCTACTTCGGATTACAGGCTCAGAAGATCAGTATGGAGTACATGGATGATGAAGGTATAAAGAATATCAACACGGACAAAAACTCAATGCTTTTCTAGAAGACGAAGCTCTGGTTCAAAATATCAAATTGTTGAGTTGGTGCGGATGTAGTGTGCAGTCTATACAAAACGGCCATAAGGTGCAAGTGCAAGGTTAACTTGTTGAATGCTTGTGTATGGCTTAATGACTAGATTTTCTTTGTAATTTATCATTGTACATTTGTTTTAATTGTGGTGATCGAATGATTTCGTATAATAAAAATGAATTTTTTGAATAAAACAAATTCTGAATTTGTTTTGGATTTTTATTTTATTGTCGAATCATATATATATATATTTACCTTAACCAACACCTTAAGCAGTTGAATTTGTAGTGGCTTAAGCCCTTGCCTACCCACTAAAAATCTTGGGGCTACAAATCTTCACCAACTATACATTCAGTTGCTGAAACGCTTGATCAACTGATTTGTAGCGGTTCAAATCCTTAAGCAACTGACTTTGTAGTCCATAGCCAAATGAATTTGTAGTAACCACCATACCCCTTGCCAACTAACACCAAACACCTTAAGCAACTAGATATTTAGCGACTCAAATCCTTAACTAACTCTTTATTTAGTGACTAAGACCCTTAACCAACTGAATATCTGTGGCTAAAATCATTAACCAACGACTCCAAAATTCCAAAGCAACTAGATATGAGTGGGTTAATTCCTTTAACAACAACCACAATTTAAGTGGCTGGAAACTTCTACTTGCCAACAAAAAATTTGGCTACCAAAGTTTTCTTCCAACTTGAGTTTTGAGTCGCTAAGGACTAATTGCAAAACATCTCTACCAATCCCATGATTGCATAAGATCTTTAGCCACATAGTCTTTTGCAGCACAACGAATCAGTTGCTATGTAGTTGATAGAAGTCTCTATCCACCAAAAACAGGTGTTTAGCCACTAAAACCCAGTAGTCACTAGAGCCTAATTTTCTTGTAGTAAGTTTGCTAAGTTCAGAATTAACTTAGCTTCTTATTATGAAAAAAGATTACCCGAATTAATTTTCCATAATTTTGATAAGCCTAACTAAGATCAAAATTAATTTAGTTACTTATCAAGAAATCGATTAAGTGGAATAATATTTCCCTAGTTTCGACAAGCCTAACTAAAATCGAAATAGATTTAGTTACTTATCAGGAAAATAATTATCATAAATAATGTTTTCCTTAATTTCCACAACCGTGGTTCCCACAAAAATATATCATTAAGCACAAGTTCAATAATATAACTCTCTTCTTGTGTATGTTATTCCCTGCTGCAACAAGAGAACAACAAAAAGATAACCTCTAACAGAGAAAGGTTAAGACATGATCTTAGTCATCACCTGCCACAAGATAGACTAAAACCGATCACGAACTCATATAAATACCAAATGATAAGATTATAAAACATAATCGATTATTAGTAATGGGACTCAAATATGACTTAAATCGCTATAATTTTCTTATGATTTTGATATAGCAATCCATAATATCATATTCAAAAATCGTCTGTTAATGAAAAGTCACAAACCATAAGAAAATAAGCCACGTATGACACAAAAACCTAGATTTTGAAAAATCCACAAGTTTATCTTATAACCGAAAGAAACACAAAGAAATTTTCCATAGGAACAGGAGTTGTAATTACAAACAACCAAATAATAACATGAGGAATATTATAAATAAATATTTATCATTATATGTTGATAGTTGAATAGATTTTATACAAATATTGAAGATTATCAAAAAATTATCAATTTATTCTTTCTTTTCCTATGGAACATGATTGGTACTTCCTTCAACCCTACCAGTTTCCTTTTCTGATTGAGAAAGAGTCATCTTGATATCTTCACTGACATATTGAAGATACTCTATACCACTATGAAATGTATGGAATCGTACTCTGGATGCCATAAATTGTTCAATCAGTCTCTGTATTTTACATGCAACACAATAATAATTTTCGGTAAAAGAGAAAGACATATTACTATTGTAAGACATCTCTTCGATAATAGTTATATAATACCAACTTCCTTCCAAAAATAAACGAAAAATTAGTTTTCATGATAACCGAACCAAATTCTCAGAAGAGGTTTCTTTGTATTTACATCTCTTCAAGCTTATAATAAAAATTGTGAGAGCCTCTTCGTATTTTTCACAATGGCTTCTTGATGAGTAACATTTTTGGAAAAAACATGACTTTAGTTTGCTTTCCACAGTAATTTATTATAGAACATTACCCCTTGCTCGTCTTCCTTAACTAATTCTTTGAGAATGTCTCTTTTTCCAACAAGTTCTAATACTCCTTCTACTAGCATAATGGCTCTAATCCTTGATATAAATGGATCGATAAAATAACCATAATATTTAGAGCATAGTGTAATTATTCCATTCCCAATATTGGAAGAGTCAATAATTTTACCAACTTTCTTAAGACATGAATCATTTACAAACTCTTCATAGGTAATACCTTGATTAACATAGAGAACTTGACGAATCTTACTTATAAGTATATGTGCAAGTTTTCTAGGATTTATTAAGATAGACAATCTATCTTTCATTTCTTCCTCATATTCTTTTTCAGAAACAAATATTTTAAGAACTTTTCTAAAAAATTGCGTTATTAAGAAAAAACCAACTCCAAGTCACGCACCGAAATCACTTAATTAGATTTTTCAAACATATCTTTTGATGTGAGAATAATCAAGTTAGATGATTGTATATGTATGTATGTATGTACATGTATATATATATATATAATAGAGAGAGATAAATCACAACATTTCAAAAATAAGTTGGCTTCGGGAATCAGCTCCAAATCGGAAACACCAAATATTTGGAAATACATTTCATATAAGAAATCGATTATTCTTTTTTCATGGGTTGGGACTTTTTCAAAATGACTCAATATCCATAACTAAGAGTGTTTGCTCATTTTTCTTTTACCTCTAGTAACAACGAACCCTTTTATTCCCGAATTTTTATGTCGTTGGAAAACCAGTTTGTTATGAACATAAAAATTATTCGGATGATTATGGATATTAAATTACACAGAAAGAGACCTAGAGTAATTTTTCTAGAATCTTTTCTTCGAAAATCCATTAGGGCATGTCACTTGGTTCGAGGAAACAATTATGAGGAGCATGCCTTAAACCTTTTTCCACAATAAAGCCAACTGGATTTTCTATCCAAGTTACCGACTGAGTTCCTTTTCTGTCGAAATGGTTTCTTGATTTAAAACTTGTTACAGTACACATGGATATTGATTACATTGTAATCATTGATGCAGTAACCATAAATTTTAAACATAAAAGGTTTCCTCTTTTTGTTTATGTAACATTGAACCGTTAAAGAATTCTTGCAACAAAATTTACGAATTTCTCGATTCTCCTTTAGTGATGATGTCTCTTTTCTCATATCTCGGTTATCCAATTCATTGGGATCATAAAATACGATCATGGGATTTGTATGATTCAATACATATATCTCAATCTCCTTCTTAAAAGAATTGTGATGTTTGACATTTTCAACAATATTGTAAGTTTTAGTTTTACTTGTTGTTTTATGTTGAACTTTATGTCCCAACAAATACATAAGGAGGTATTGAATGTGTTCAGTAACTGACATCTTTGGTTTACTCTTAACAAGATCTAGACTTTCGGGGAAAGCATCCATTTTAACTTGATCTTTCAAACTGTCAAGCTTTTGATTTTACAACATATTCCTTAGTAAACCTAAGATACTTATGGATTACATCCATTTTCCCAACAATTTTTGGAAAGAGAGTCTTAACAACTTCATATGTGTATTCTGCCATGAAAATTCATCAAATCTTGTTGGTACGTTAATGAAACTCGATTTATGAAAACCTAAACTCATTCTTCTGATAGGTTGGATCACACCAAACACAGACAGTTAGGTGTTTTTCGTGTTTTCCCCGTTCTGATACCAACTGAAATAACGAGGGTACCAAGAATTCCATAATTTTTTCGATATGAACCTATGCAGACTCACCTTGTATAATCTTTTTATTGAAACAATAACGACCAAAAGATTATTTCAACAAGGTGATTCTTCATAATAATCAAATTTCAGTTCGAGCTAACTATGGGATCGTTACCAATAAGCGGTTAACTTAGAAGTATGATCACTTAATCATAATGCGGAAAATAAAGCAATTACACAACACTGCTTGGCAGAAAAATGCTTAGAACCAACAAGATTTAGTTAACGAGGAAAACTGCTTGGCAGAAAAACCCGGGACCTAGTCCAGTTTTGAATACTCTCAGAATTAAGCCGTTATACATATTGACTACCGCAACTTGGTATAGTTGAGACTAAGTAAACTACCATAAGTTTCTAAGTTCCTTCAGTAACCATGCGCCTACAACCAATCTGGCCAACACACGAAAATCCCAAGATAGAGTTCACTATATTGAGTCTCTTACCACTTGGAAAGCTTATGCACTCTACTCCTTTGGATTATAACCCAAAATAGTACGTACTAACCTGCTTTAGTAGCCAACTTACTTATTAATCACCTAGAAACAATCTTTAGAACAGTGATAAAGTAGATTCAAATGACTTTTCGTTTAATCAATAAAAGCATTTGGTTAAAAGATCAAACCAAGACAATGATTATCGAAATATCAATCTTGATGAATAATCTCTATCCCAGCAACTTAATGCAACTAAATAGTTTATTCGATCTTCTACAAGTATGATGTCTATCAAAATAAACTGCTTATGAAATCCCAGATAATCTAGTTCGCATAAAGTCACACAAAAAGGTCAGAACAAAAAAGAAAAGTTTTCAAGTCTTCAATCTTCAAAATAAACCGCTGCAAAAAAACTTGATGTCATTATTAATCAACCACACAGAAAGGAGTCTGTTAACATTGGCCGATCAACAATTATACCCTGCAGATCCATAATCACTTAGATCTGTACTAGTCAAATCTTCAAACAAACTTAAGTGGCCTCATAAGAGGAGAGAATGACCTTAGAATAAACAAGTTTGATTAATTGAAGATGACTACATCGTTAGTTCAAACACAAGTAATCAACGAAAAACTAAATAACAATCTAGCTTCACCAACTGTAAAACTAGAGGTTTCTTGATCCCAAAGAAGACTTTAGCAAAAGGAAAAGAAATATATTTAACCTAATTAGATTACTTAGCAAGTTGACTTTTCCACATTATACATAAGGTGTGTTCTGGGATAATTTTATATGAATATAAGACTTAATATTTATATTGTTATGACCAAGACATTGATTGGAAATCCTTATTTACCAATTTCTAAAATTCTCAAGATATGCAATAATAATATATTTTTGAAATTAGTAAATACCAAGTAATATCTAACTCATAATCGATTTCTCTCATAGTATGGAAACTAATTCAGGCTGGCTCATAACATGTACTTTACTAATATAACTTACTAAGAATATGGAAACCTCTGGGAATAGAAAGAATATAACTTGATATCAAATATGATATAGAAAAATAAATATCTTGGGATCTTGCCTTGAGTATCAGAGGTATTTGCTTGAACATTAGGAAATTAGAGTTTAGCACATGTTCAAATCATTATATTGACATTTTAAAGAACTTTCAAATCTAACACATATACATCTCGATATTTGTAACAACCCATGGAGTTAAAAAACCAATTGAAAATGTAAAACGGAAGTTAGTTTCAGTCAGGACCGATACTAGCATGGGATTAGTCCTGGGATCGATCATTCCCACTAGGTATTTATCCTAGGATCGGTCATGTTTTGGAGATCGACCTGGGATCGTCATGAATCCTTATTTGGACTTTGAAACAACTTTCGCACTGTAATTACTTAAATTATGTTTCTGAAATAGTTTATAAGCATATTTATCAAGGTTTGGATTCACCCGGTGTAGATGGTGGGTTTTTGACGAGGGTTGTAATTATAAAATTGCCCTTATGTCTAGTTCCAGGAACATAGAAGTACCCGCACATATTTGCACACATATTTCCGACTTCACATAAGAATACAAAATATTGTATTTCTACTTATACCCCGCAAGAGAATTAAGTTATACTTATATTTCACAAGAGAATTAAGAATACAATCTCTACATATTGAGTCTCAAGCTCTTATTGAGTCTTCTCTTATGCTATTCTTAGAGATTAATGTCTTTTCTAGTGCTATTCCTAGAGCTTGCTCTGTATCCAATGTCTTCTCTAATGTTATCCTAGAGCAATGTTGATACTCAAATTCTTATTAAACAACATCAATTTACCTCTATAAGCATATTCTGGGAATAGCTAATGCTTAATCCCCAAAATACATTCTAGCTTAAAGCCTTGTTCACGAATAACACATCATAAATTGCTATCATAGGCTTAAATATGCCTCTTTAGCGCTCTGCTCAAAGACAATCCACGAATTATGCGTCATTCCTCTTGGACGCGCCACAAACAAGGATCGATGCCTTTGAAGACGCACTGTGCCTATGAACTAGGCTAACTCTAGCCTTTTCTCCCATTGGATTCAAGTTAGCACTAACCCCTTTTCCTAGTACATTGGCGCTAACTCTTTCCCTAGCGCTAAAGATGTTAACTTCTCATCCTAGCATGTTTTTCTTGGCAAGCTTCCTTGGCCACAAGCATTCTTGGCGCAAGCGTCCTTGGCCACAGTCTTCCTTGGCCTAAATAGCTTCTTTGAGAAGCGCTAGCTTCCTTGACTAGAAGCTTCCTTGACTTAAGAGCTAGCTTCCTTGACTTAAACGCTAGCTTCTTTGACTAGCATCTTTCTTGACTAGCAGCTTCCTTGACCAGAAGCGCTAACACATCCCCATTTTCACAAGCCTTGCTAACTGCTTCCTTTAGAAATATGCCATTCTTCTCAGTACTGGACTAATGTCAATGCTAGCCTTATATAGTTATCTATTAAGCTTATTTGCCAGGAAATCTCCTCATAATATTAGCTTTAAAACACTTTCAGAATTATGCCTTGCTACTTCTAAGATGACTTTTGGCCATTAAAACAACCATGTTACTTCCAAGTTGGTACCTAACCACTAAATCTACCAGGCTCGACATTGATCAGTCTAATTACCAAATCAGTGAGTTGCGCAACTTGCCTCACTGACTTAACAAGTCATTTGACTTGACTTGACTTGACTTAGTCAAAACAGTAGTGGTTTACGACTCCACTATCATTATACGAGATATCAAATAAAACACATAAGAAGATTCTCATTGGGGTATTCGTTTGGCGGTCTACAACAATCGTACGTTGTAGCAACATATCCACGAACGAGAAGGTAACAAGTAGTGGGACAGTTACAATGCAGTTGAGAGTACAAAGAGTAGTGTTCATACAAGTCTTTATTACTTTTCGTACATGAATCCACTCCGACCTCCACAATCATTACTCCTCCACTTTTCTACTAACTTCCACCACTTACAAGAAATTAGTCTGTTTTCTTAGAAATATAAATAGATGGTTTTATATATTCGAAACAACAACAAGAAGAATTAATATACATAATTAACGATTCATCCCAGAGATAATCCATTCTTCTATACACACTAGAATTACTCATCACAGTGAGAATTTCTCAACCTTATTTGCTTCCCTCCCCTAAGACCTACCCAATATTCTACGCCTTTGTGATTGAAGCAGGACGTGAACGGACATTTCTTGGTTTAGACTCGTCCAGTTCGAGCTTGATCTCTCGAACCTAATTGAAATTACTATTTTACAGTTCATTTGTTTTTACCCTAAAACAATTGGCGGCCACAACGGGAGATCAACCTCTTGATTACAAAAATAAATTTTTTAGTTATTCAAAATGGTGGATCTTAGATCTAGAGCAGTTACAACTCCTATTTCTTGTTCATATACGTTGGTGGTGGAAATTCTGAAAGCACCCTTCTTCCTACCGATCCTTCTCACACCAATGTTGTTATTGATGCAACCGCCCCACGTTCTCCTAGTGACACGACTGCTCAGAATGCCAGGAATACTCAAATGCCACCCAGCATTGATAATCTGATGAAGAGACATGAGGTTCTTGCCATAACACAGGTGGACATGGCTACCACTCAGAAAGAGGTACTCGATTTCCTCAAGACCTTGACGTATTAACTCTCCCCGAAGCAACGCCATCACCTGATGGAGCGAACCAAGACCAACCCTACAACGGTTATTGACGCTGGGACGTCAAGGATTCAAAGAAACGATGAAATTCATATCATTCTTGATTGCCCGTCGCAGAAGTATTGGAAATCCAATTTTGTAACCCGTGAAGATCTGGGGAGACTCTTACGAAATCATGGCAAGGAAGACTCATCCTCGCTTCATCAGCATCAACCTCTATACCCATTTGAAATTCAGAGGATCCCTATGCCAAGAGGTTACTCGTTTACTCCTCTCCATCTTTCTCGTTATATGATAGAACTTGAAACGTTCGTGAACACGTCTCTCGCTTCCTAGAATCACTAGGATGGAAAGAATATAATCATGTGTTACGTCTCAAAGAATTTTAAAAGTCACTCACTGGAAGAGCCTACACATGGTATAACAACATTGCTCTCAACAATTTCTCTGGCTGGGAAGATATGGTTAACGCTTTCTACAAGAAGTACTTCTTTGTCTCCAAGTAAATCACCATATCCGACCTGAGAAGAATGTTCCATAGGAATAATGAACATCCTAATGAATACGTGAAGAAATTCAGAATTCAAGCGATGTATTGTCACGATCCGAATGTGACAGAGCATCAATTGGTAGAACTATGTATTAATGATATGATCCATGTTTATTGTGCTCTTTTAGAAAATTTACGGTTCCCGACTTTCTATGAGTTACACGAAGCCCCAAAGTGATCTGTCACAACTGCTCCTGCCCTGCTGGAGAGAACCAGGCCAGCAAGAGAAGAAAATCGTGGAGACACCCATGGAAGCCGACGACTAATCAAAAAATAATATACTATTCAACCATCAATATGCGTTGTCATTAATAAAAGAGCCAAAAGAAAAGATCCATCTCAACAAGAGTCACATACCAAGCGCCTCCCTTCAACTCAAACCACGTCCCAGACAAGCACTACAATAACAACAACATAAACTAAAGCCGAATCCAGCATTCTTAGATTCCTATTTTTACAAGAATACTCTGTCAGTTAGGAACTTCACTCTCTCTAGGGAACATGTCAACCGAAGAGTTGCAACTCCCAAAGTCACAATACAAAGGTATCTTCACTACCCTCAATTACGTCATACGCCTGCAACTCCCAGACAGGATGAGACGCATTCCCGAGCCTACTTCAAATAATGCAAGTGTGACTGGGGACTGCTACCCTGCATATCAATATCATTTGAAGCGTCATCCTCAACAAACATGCGAAAGGGAGTCCTTTCATGGTTTTCAGTTCAAGAGAGATAATTATCCATATCAAAATCAATGGTAACTCTTCCTCATTCATCAGTAAACTCAGCTTTATGATTTCAATCATTCTTCTCCTAAAAGTAGAGAGTTCACATGCATATTAAGTTGGAACATGTCAAATACAAAAATTTCGAGCATGAACCAAAAAACATATACATACTCATAAATATCATATACATTCATTACAAAGTAATATTTGAAGTATTATATGGTCCGAACCCATTACAAGATATTTCACAAAAAACTGCATCAGAAACCGTTTACACTGCCTCCTAGAAATCCGAAGATGGCGACAATTGGTAAAGAATATGGGAATGGGTCTTATGTCAAAAGTTATGTATGAATGTCTACTATAATTTACTAAAAGAGCACATTAATCAGATAAACAAGCTTACAGTTATGGCCAAAATGATGGGCGACATCATGTCTGAAAACACTATCAGAAGTAGAGAGGTCACATGCATAATAAGGATAGAGGGGTCGATCATCAAAAACGAAGGTCGTATGAAGATTCTACATCGTTTTTCCAAAGCACTATACTTCTGAAATTTTCTAATGACGAAAATCCATAAAAATTTTACAAATTCGAATACGACTATGCTTACATGAGAAGTTCGAATAATTCACATATTATTTCATGGTCATAAAGATAAGAAAATCATGAGGAGGAGAGGTTATGGATAAGGAATATGATAATTATCCTGGAGAGAGAGATTTTGAGGATCGGCTTCCTACCGAGTTAACTCAATTTTCAAAAACTAATATTTTCTGATGATCATATTGGTCTACTTTCATTTTGAAAACTACTAGATGATTAAATTTATTTGATTATCCATATTACTACCATTATAGATGAATTTTATTAAATTTTATTAATGTTTTAGTTCTAAAATCACATTTCAAGAAAATTCTTAAAATCTTTCAGCGTAGTCATATCTGTTTCTTGATGTGAGGATCAATTGATATAAATCTTGTTACTTTGTATTATCAGTTTGGATCTAAATTCGTGCTGGTTGAATTTATGATAGAGTCTTTTTCTTAAAAACCATTTTCTTTTGTTTTATGTTGATTACGTCAAGCTAACTATCTAACTCTTCCCATGTGTTTACAGCTTGTTTTAATCCTAATGGCATTTGCAATAGTATTTGTGGTGGTAAAGGCGTATGCAAAGGTTGCTGAATTGTTTGTAGAAACATAAGTGATGCAAAATATTATCATTGAGGTGAGTAACATCTTCACGATTCAAAGTTTCAAAACCAATCCTATTCAGAGATAGAAAATTCAAAATCATTTCCCCATAAATTTAAAATTCAAAAAAACAGTTACTATGTTTACTGTCTACTCTTGATTTCCCTCCTATGGTCAAATGACAACTATACTATTTTCATACTGAAAGATAATATCCAAAGAAAAAAATATCCTAGATATAAGGGAATATCTTCTAACAGAGTTCCAAATCATAACTCGAAAAGGAAAAAGTATCATGCATCTCATGGAACCTAGAGCCTTTGAAGAAACCACAAACAAACAATTCAACAGGAAAATCTTCAGTAACATGGCTGCTGAAAATGAGAAAATACCATTGGACCTGGTACAAAAATTCAAGAATGCTACTTTAGAGCTAGGCCAAACATCTAAATTGATTATTCACCAAACAGAAGAAAATGAATCTGAGATTGATTCACAGTGGGATGTATGTTTGGTAGGTAAGATTATCATAGAAGGAAAAATGAGTTTAAAGGCTGTTGAAAAACACATTAGATTCACTTGGCCTTTTTAAAAAGAAGTAGATGTTCAAAATTTTAAAATTGATCAAAATATTATGGTGTTTAAGTTCAAGGATTGGGAGGTACTACTAAAGTGTTTGAAACAAGACCCTGGAGCATTAATGGTAACCTGGTTATGTTGCATGACCATAACTCCAACGAAATATATCAAGACCTGGATTGGAATAACCAATTTTTCTAGATCCAGCTAAAAAAACTGCTGCTAGAGCACATGAATGTTGAATATGTGAAGAAAAGGGGTATGCTAATGAGAGAGGTAATAGTTATTGACCGTGAAAAGATCATGTTAAAGTTTATGCCAACATTGACATAAATAATTCTATGAGAAGAGATGTAATGGCAATAACTGATGCAGGTTACACAAGGTGGATAAGATATTTCTATGAAAAGCATCCCTATGGTCTTTGTCCTAACTGTTTTATTATCAATCATAACAAGGGAGCATGTAAAGCAACAATTGAATACATAGAAGCACTTCACAAGAAACCACATTACTTTGGAACAAAAACTGTGGCAAATGCAAAGAAAATTCCTCAGAGAAAAAACATGATGCAAATACCAAAAATATCTACAAAGAGTACTGGCATAAATGTTTCCTTTACTCCACCGCAAGATGGAGCTGTGAAAGACATGGAAAAAATACTCAATTATAGCAGAAGAAGACACAAATGACACTGCAAGACTAGGGAAAAGACAAAGGCATACTCATACTCAAATCTCAAACCAGGCCAACAATCATAAACCACCAAATGCTCACTTCATTGATAATCTTTTAGAAGCACCAGTAGCTTTACAGACCACCCAGCTGTAAAAACGAGCTAAAACAATATTGGGAAGAATAAGGTAATTTTTAGACACTATCTACATGTCACTACTATTTGCTAATATTTTCTCGCAATAATTTGATTCTTATATTTTACAAAATGCAAATTTTATCTTGGAATGTGTGTGGATTTGGCAACAAATATACAAGAATGCATCTGAAGGATCTTGTTAGATCTCAAAATCCTGACATAATTTTTCTTTCAGAAACTAAAACCATGGTAAATAAAATGAGAAGGTATACTACTCCTCTAAAATATCCTAATGTCTTATATTATGATCCAATTGGCTCTTCAGGTGGGTTATGTTTGTTATGGAAAGATGGAATAGAATTGAAAATTGTTGATGCTGACTACAACACTGTAAAACTGTATTGTCAGGCTTGATGCTAGAACTAATAAATCTCTCTTCTTTTATGTGTATGGTGCTTCAGATGTTAATATTAGAGAAGCACAATGGAATTATCTTGGAAATATTCCTAATCATTATGGTTTTGCTTGGGCTGTGCTAGGATATTTAAATTTTATTTTAAGTCAGGATAAAAAATATGGAGGTAATATTGTTAGCCAGATTAATCTTGAAAATGATGTTAATATTCTTAGTAATTATAGTCTCCATAGTATGTCTTATATAGGGAATCCATTTACTTGGACAAATAGAAGGCAGGGTCAAGAGTTGATCCTAGAGAGACTTGATAGATGTGATACTAATCTAGCTTGGTAGAATAACTATCCTGATATTGTTGTTAATCATCTTATTCCTATGGCCAGTGATCATTGCCCCATCATGTTATCAACTGCTAAGAATGAATCTAAAACCCAAAAGCCTTTTAGATTTAATAGGACTTGGTTTATAGATAATTCTTGTAAATAACTGATAAATAACAAATGGAATGTTCAAGTATTTGGTTCTCCAGCTTTTAGGCTTACTAAGGTTTTATCTAATACTAATTATGAGTTTAAACAATGGAATTATATTGTATTTGGAAATATCAATACTCAAATTGCTAGACTTAAAAATCAATTGAATAATTTGCTCTCTGCTAACAACTCTCTTAGTTCTATGAATGTTATAGAAGTTCAAAACAGGTAAAGCATTGGTATGATGTTGAAGAAGACTTCTGGAGACAAAGAGGAAAGGATGAAGCTTACAAGTTTGGTGAAAGAAATACTGCTTACTTTCACAATGAAACCAAATTCAGGAGGAGAAGAACTCAGATTGACACTTTGAAGAATTATATGAGAATATGGCTCACAGATAGAATTAATATTACTTTGGAATTAAAAGATCACTTCTTCAAAATGAGCAGAACTACTAATCCTTCTAGTACAACTGTTTTTCTTGACCATATTGTTCCATGTATAAACGATGCAAAAAATGTCATGATGACAAGGATTCCTAACTCTGAGGAAGTTAAGAACATTTTCTTAAGCATAGAACCTTGGACAACTCCAGGACTAGATAGCTTTCCCCCAGGTTTCTATCAAGAAATATGGCCAACAATAGGTAAAGACACTGTGAGTATGGTTCAATCTTTCTTTAGAAGCAAACATATGTTAAAGAAACTCAATCATAATTTCATTAGTCTTATCGCTAAGACCAATAATCCTAACACAGTTGTGGATTTTTGACCCATTTGCTTGTGTAATGTAGCCTATAAGATAATTTATAAATTGATTGCTACTAGGTTGAAGTGTCTTTTAGATAGGATTATCATTCTTTTTCAGTATGTTTTTCTATCTGGTAGACTTATAACATATAATATTGTGATATCTCATGAGATGATTGACTCTATGAGAAAATGCAAAGATGAAAAATGTTGGCTAGCTATCGAGCTGGACATGTCCATAGCTTTTGATAGAATTGAATGGAGTTTTCTCCTGGATACTCTGTCTAGACTAGGCTTTAGTATTGATTTGTGTTTTATGATTAGTCAATGTCTATCTACTGTCACCACTCTATCATGCTCAATGGCTCTCCAGGGGATATTTTTTTTCCTCGGAGAGGTTTCAGACAGAGAGACCCACTCTCTCCTTATCTTTTCATTCTCTACATGGACTTTTTTTTTCAAGATCTCTCATTTCTGCTGAATAAAAAGGTGATATTCATGGTATGAAAATTAACAAGAATGCACCTTCTATTTCTTATTTATTCTTTGTTGATGATTGTCTTCTTTTCATGAATGCTAATGCTAGAGAATTTAGGAAACTTAGATATATCACAGAACATTTTAGTCTTTATTCTGGACAATTTGTTAATTTCTCTAAATCTGGCATGACTTTTAGTCCTAAAATTCCCAGTTATTAAAAATGATATTGCTAGCATTTTGCAGATTAAGAAAATGGCTTTGAATGACAAATATCTAGGAGTTCCTTTGTTGCTTCAGAATAACAAAAATGCAATCTTTTACAAGTCTCATTGATAATTTACAAGGAAGACTTGCTAGTTGGAAGTCTATATTCTTGAATCAACCAGACATAACTTTTCGCGCACAATCTTTGCTTGGTTCTCTTTCTACTCATCAAATAACAGTGTTTCCAATGCCTAATAAGATAACTGATAAGTTAGATTCTATTCAAGTGAAGTTCTGGTGGAACAAACAACAAGATAAAAGAGGATTGCACCTTAAAAAATGGAAAGAAGTTGCTCAACCAAAAGATGTTGGAGGTCTGGGTATTAAGCAAACTGCAATCCTTAACCAAGCTTTGTTAGCAAAGCTTGGTTGGAGAATGATCAACTCTCCTAAGGAATTGTGGGTGAAATTAATAGAAAATAAATACTTTCATGAATGTAATCCCCTGCATGACATAAACAATATTTTTGGGTCTTAGATATGGAAGGGTATAAGACAAGGTCTAGAGATTTTTACGAAAAATGTGTGTTGGGAAATAGGTGATGGAAATGAAATAAGCTTGTGGAAGGATATTTGGATTCCTGATAAAGATATATATGTGGACAACAGTTTAGCTTCTGCTGATATGCAAAAAGTCAGTCAACTGATTGATCAAGACACTAAACAATGAGATTTGAATGTTATTTCCTCTTTGTTTGATCAAGATACAGTTACCAGTATACTTCACCATTTTGACCTTTTTACAACGGATATTTACGTTGCACTGAATTTAGGCAACGGTTTTATCAGGTGGGAATATAGCGTTGTATATAGTGCAATGTATTCTGCGACGTATATAAACGTTGCTTAATTAAATTGAAGCAACGTTTATATACGTTGCTTCAATTAGAACATTGCTTAGTTTATTTAAAGCAACGGATATAACGAGTTTAAGCAACGTTTTTAATCCGTTTTTTCAGTCAGACAACGTTAAATTGGGTCCCACAATAAATGTTGGTGGCGGTTATTTTTTTGTACAACATTTATATATGTTGTTCATTTTTATGAATTAAGGTACGTATTACTCACCAGCGTTTGTATCTGTTGCTAGCAAAAAATTTGTTTTCAAAAAAAAAAAAATTGATTGAAAAATATCTGCAGATTTATGCACCAGGTATAACATTCTACACTGCAGTAGAAGACCTATTTATTCATATGGAAGAAATTACAAAAAACATAACATATTTGATTGATCATCACCACCACCAACATAATATACTTCTATTAAATTGAACAACAAGCAATTATATGTTAACATTTTAAATCATACCAGGAGAACGGAGATGAACGTGAGGTTCAAAGTCATCAAGTCCACCTTCATTTTTTCAGGGAGTTCTGTACGATATCTCAAATTTGTTCTCTCTATAACAGAGACACATTCACTTCGACGGACTTTATCTGCCACCTGATGAAATAAGAATTTCAATTTACTATTCAACGGTGTGTCGATCAACTTCTAATTTTAACGTAACAAGCACACTGCACACCTACAACTTTAGTAGAAAAATACGCTGAGACACGCTACAAACACTTTTTTAGAGTATCTTTTTATCTTTCAATAGATATATTACAATGAATTTTAAATTAAATATCATAAGCACAAGTAATATACCTTTCCATACCTATATCAACTCTGTAAACAAATGACGCTCCATATTGGAGCAAGCAATCAGTAAATCCTCCAGTTGACAACCCTGCATCTTGAGCTATTTTTTCGACAAGATCAATATTTAGAGTGTGTTTGGTACTGTTTTAGAAAACTGTTTTTCGTTTCATAAAATAAAAAAAAAAAAACAGAAAATGTAAAAAACGCGTTTGGTAGCTATGATTTTTCAAAATATTTTATGTTTGTTTTTTATTTTTGAAAACAAAAAACGAAAATAACTATTCTTTATTTTTTTGTTCATTTCTTAAATATTTTTTATCTGTTTTTAACTTATAACTAATTTTTCAAAAAATATGTTTTTAAAAACAGTTCTATAAAACAGCTTTTTAAAATTTATTAGAAAATAAAAACAAAAAAAAAAGATATGTTTTAAAAAAACTAGAAAATAATTTTTGAAAACAATTTTATAAAATAAAACCAAACACGCCCTTAGTTTTTCAACCATGCTTCAAACCTGTTTCCTCCCCTGAAAATTATTACAATAAAT
This sequence comes from Papaver californicum, assembly GCA_023531435.1. Classification (NCBI taxonomy): domain Eukaryota; kingdom Viridiplantae; phylum Streptophyta; class Magnoliopsida; order Ranunculales; family Papaveraceae; genus Papaver; species Papaver californicum. Next base: position 2,157,138 of record JAJJMC010000373.1, on the reverse strand, counting down.
CGCCACGATATATTATATACTCAAGGTAAGATGATAAATTCCGAGACAATTGGCACAGGAACTTAGCAATACTTCACACTGGCACCATTGAGCAAAACTAGTCAACTAAGAGATAGGTACAGAGGATAACCCCACCAACCAGTAAATCATCCTCTAAAATTTTCTATAGATTACTTCTTAAAATATTCGATTCCTCTTAACGATAGAAAAAATGTTACAATGTAGTGACCCTGACCTCACTGTATATCTCCAGATCAATGTAGTCCATATCAGATTTCAGTTCGTACCGGTCGAGAGCGATACACTGGTACACCGTTGTACTGGAGAAATTTTGGTTTCAAATATCGCTGAAATAGCGGTCCATATATTTTATACCTATAATTTTATAAAAAACTACTAGTTCATATTTTATAACTGAGCCGGGAAGCGCACTGCATTAGACTAATAACCGGCCGAGCCGTACGAAAAAAATAGACAAATCTAAGCCATAGATTGAAGTATTAATAAATCTAATCCTAGACGTCCACTAACACTAAACCTAAGAGACACTAGGTATATCTCTTTCTCGCCGCCCACTCTGTCTCTCAATCTAGTTTCTTTTTTCTCATCTTCTTCTTCACTCACTCACTCACAGAAAAATTGAGAAATTCATGCACCACCACTGCACCAACCGAACCAGAACAACCACCACCATAATCACCATCTTCGTGACTTCTTCTTCTTCTTCATGCTTGGGTGCTCCTGTTTGTTTTGAATCATAGTCATTTCACTCCTTCTCGTTCTCTTTTGTTCATATTTAGTCAACACAGTGAAAGATGAAGATTACTAACCCAAGTAATAAACTACTATGAAGATTGCTACGTTAGTGAAGATGAGATTTGCTTTTACGGTTCTTGAAGAAGTTAAGGGTTTGATCATATATAATTTTTTTTCCTAATTGATGAAGTGGGTAGCTGTAATTTTACCTGAAATCGGTGAATCTTAATTTGGGGATTTTTAGGGTTTCAATTTATATTTCAGGTAGGGTTTTTTCTGTTTGAATTTGCAGAGGAGGTGATTTGGGTTTGAATTGGGGCTTTAATTCGGGGTCTTTTCTGTTTGAATTTGCATATTTTGATGTAATTGAATTAGTAACATGGTTTCAATTTTCCTCTGGTTTCAATTAAAATTCAGTAGTAGGTTTTCTTTAGGTTCAATTAGGGTCTTAGGGGTTCATCAAGGTTTAATTTGTAGAATTAGGGTTCTAAATGTAATTCCATTTGTTTCAGTCGCAGTTCATAACATGGTTATAGTTTAACCCTGCAAATTCAATTGATTCAAGTTGATGGATTCGAGATTTGGATCGTTGGATCACCATTTCTCTCCAATCTAACGAGAAAAAAACCCCGGAAATATCGGATTGTACCGGTACTGGACCGCATCGGCCGTTTTTTTTGGTAAAACATCGTACTGCCGATTTTGAATGTTTCGTTTCGGTATACGTTCGATACCGATAAAACCGATAAAATATCGGCCTTACCAGCCGGTACGTACTACACTTCTCCATATAGGAAACACGAAGAAGAAACTCTCTCCTACGTGTCTGTGCCATATTGTAACGATTGTCAAAAATGGCGCAAGTAAATGCATGCATAACACAATTATCAATGATAAAACACATCGAAGCTGCCAGGAAGACCCTATTTTTTAATGACACTATATGTCATCCGGATCCACCATAAAGTCAAACAATAAAAATGTGTAAACTTGACAATTTTTAGTAGGAAATCCAACAAATATGATTAAATGGATAGTTCTGTTAACATAAATATAGAGCAGCAGCTACATCACAGCCGAAAGGACTAGAAACAAGAAAGTTGTAAGTAGAGATTAAAGAATCGCTCTGATTACAAATTTACCTATAAAATATTCGTACTGCAAAGTATAGCCTTATAAGTTATAAGATTTTATATGAAATATAAAATTAGTGAAAAAACAAATGACATTAGACTATGCAGCTGATTCTAATGACACTAGACAATCATTTGTAGCATAATATTTTACGTTCTTCACTAGTCGGTGCTACTGAGTTATAATTTACTTTTGTATTTGCATTACTAGTGGCACAGACTAGTCCACCCTTATCTAAAAATAAGAAATGCAATCCATCTTTATGGTGCAATCTATGATCATGATAAAATTTCACAAAAGATATCATAAAGACTTTAGCATCTTATGACATGTCATGGTTCTTCATCCTTTAACAAGAAACATGCTTACGTTGTTCAAATAATAAGAACCTTGGGATTAACTGATGCCATCAGTGTAAGAGACCCATTTACTTGGTCTAATCATAGATAAGATAATAATCTTATTAGGATTCGTCTGGATCGAGCTTTGAATAATGATGATCGGCATAAATTTTACCCCAAAGCTCGGACAAATAGTTTGCTTTTTATAGGTTCAGATCATGCTCCCATGTTATTGGAATTATCTCCAACAAGGAAATATATATCTAAACCTTTTTGTCTTTATGAATATTGTCTTAGTCATACGGATTGCAAACGTATCATCTCTGTTGTATGGAATTCTCCTGATGTTAGTTTAAATGCCGATATGTTATCTTGTAAACTGCAAGCTACTCAACATGCTTTATCTGATTGGAGTAAACTTACTTTTGGTAGCATCACTCAGAAAATTAACGATATTATGCGACAATTACATTTCTTATCTCTTAATAATCCGCAAGCTGAATTGTTGCCTACTTTTAAAAATCTTTTTGTTGAGTTAGCTTATTGGTATGATATATATGATCAACATCTTAGAAAAGCATCTATGGATAATTATTTTGCATATGGAGATCGAAATACAAAGTATTTTCATGTTAGAGCCAATTTTCATCGACGACGAAATCATATAGCTTATCTTTATAATTCCTTAGGATTGTGGTACACAGAAAGAGATCAACTTGAGATGCTTCTAATTGATCATTTTCAGCATATTACCACCACTTTTATTCCTATTACAGACACTAATATGCTTAATCTAATTGTTCCTTTTATTTCTGCTGAAAATAACATGCGTTTACTTATAATCCAAGATGTGGAGGAAGTTAAAGATACAGTTGCCCAAATGCCTTCTTGGAAAGCACATGGGTCTGACGGCTTCCAAATAGGTTTTTATAAATTCATTTGGGACATTGTTGAGCATGAAATTGTATCATTTGTTCAAGATTTCTTTAAAACTCTATCTTTTGACCCAAGTCTGAATTTTTACTTTTCAAACTCTAGTGCCCAAGGTAACTTGTCCATCTACCACTAGTGATTTTTCGACCCATAAGTTTGTGTAATTCGACATATAAGATCATTACCAATCTTATAGTGAATCGTATGAAACCTGTTATGAAAAGAATAATTTCTTCTTATTAAGCAACATTTGTACCAGGTAGATGCATACAAGATAATATACTCATAGCTCATGAGCTGCTTGACACAATGAAAAAAAAAGGATAAGATATGGGATGTAGCTGTTAAATTAGATATGTCAAAGGCATTTGACAAATTGGAATGAGATTTTATCCGAGATATCTTTAAACAACTTGGTTTTGCTGAAGCATGGTGTAATATGATTTATCATTGCATAAGTACTTCATTTATTTCTTTTAATTAAATGGAACTCCATGTAAACCATTTTCTCCTTCTAGAGGAATCATACAAGGAAATAGCTTATCTCCATATATTTTCATCATATGCATGGATGCTTTGTCTAGACTTCTTATATATGCTGAATATCAAAAATGCATACATGGAGTTAAATAAAACTGGTCCCTCCATTTCTCTTTTTTTCTTACCGATGATGTCCTTTTATTTCTTAAAGATAAAACTAGTGAGCTGAAATATGCTCAAGAACTTCTGTTAAGATTCAGTAGGGCCTCTAGCCAAGTTATTAATCTTATTAAAAGTGGTATCACTTTTAATAAGCATATGCCTAGGCATCGACAAATGGAATTAGCTAATCTCCGTCAGATGAAACCAATAAAATTATCTGACAAATATTTAGGGGCCCCATTGTTTCTTAATAGATCTAAAATTGTTAGTTTTCAGCCACTCATTTCTTAAATGCAGTCTAAATTGGATGGTTGGAAGGAAAAACTTATCCCTCAGGCAGGTAGGGCAATTCAGATTCAGTCCGTGTTAAATTCTTTCTTTATCTACCAAATACTTGTTTTCCTTTACCAACCTCTACTCTTAAAAAGTTGGAGACAATCCAAAGGAGATATTGGCGGGGACGTCACCCAAAAAAGAAAGGTTTTAATCCAAAGGAATGGAAAAACCTTTTCCTACCAAAAAGGTTTGATGGTTTAGGTTTTAAAAACCTTAAAAAAATAATCTTGCTTTGTTAGCTAAAATGGCTTGGAGGCTTATTACTAATCCGGATTCTCTTTTATCTAAGGTTCTCAAATCTAAATAATTTAGGAATCACTCACCTCTTCATCCCATCAAGAAAAAATAGGGTACTTGGATTTGGCATGACATTTGTAAAGGGCTTGATGTTATTAAAAAATATTATATATGGCAGGTTGCTAATGGAGAGCAAATTAGCATTTGGCATGCAAGTGGGTGGATTGCGATTCCTCGCTTTTTCCTAGACCTACTGACTTTTCCTTGTAGGATTACACCCAAGTAAGTCAACTAATTAACCCATACTGTGGTGAATGTGATGATTTAGCCTTGCACGAATTATTTTCGGAGGAACAAATTCAAAAAATACATCACATTAGGATTCCACACTCAGGACATAATACTTTAAGATGGCCCTTACTAACTCTGGTAATTTCACTACCAGTTCTACTTACATGGCACTTACAAAGGAGCAATATACTTATTCCCAGCAGGAGTAGAAACAATGGCTCAGACTCTGGCACTTGGAAATCCTTCCCAAATATAAGATTTTCCTTTGGAAATGTTTACATAACATTTTACCACTCAAAACAAAATTGCATAACATAGGTGTTACTCCAGATAACTTATGTCATTTGTGTAACTCTGAAGATGAAACTTTTGATCATCTTTTCTATCAGTTCTCCTTTGCTAGAGCAGTTTGGTTTGGTTACTTCCCTCAAGCTCTCTCTAATATTTCTAGTTTTACTACTTTACAAGATTGGATTTTAAGCTGGTTCTCTTTTCCATCCAATGCTCAGATGACTTACAATTGTAGGATCTATACAGTTATTCTATGGAAGATTAGGAATGCATGAAATAGTGCTTCATTAGAGCATCACAAACAACACCCTTTAACTGTTATTCATAGTATTACACTTCAAGTTGATATTTTGAATCAGGCACAACACTTTTTCCACAAACTTCAATCATCTCTTTTATCTACCAATAATGTTACTAATAATTTTTTTGTAAACGCAAATGATATTAATAATGCTTCTAGGGGACTAATTTTTGTTGATGCTTCTTTGGGAAACTTTCCTCAAATGCAGGTTGTGGATTTGTATACTATCAGCCCAATTGAGCCCTTTAAACATCCAAATGCAGGACAACAGTAGCAGATACAGTCCTTGAAGCTGAAGCACAAGCTTTATTCTCATCTATTCAGTGGGCACATGAAAAGCAACTTCAACACGTCCTCTTCATCTCAGACAATAAGTCTTTAGTTCAAACTCTTAATGGGGAAGTTTATAGTATCAACTGGATAGATTTTTCACTTGTCAATGATTGTAAAAACGACTTACAAGAATGTAATCTCTCTAGTAGCAGATATAATAGTCGTTATTTCAACCAGACGGCTAATGCTTTAGCAAAACTAGCTAGGAAACATTTTGTAAGTAACCAATGGGAAAATCAGCCTCCAGACACTATCCATGGAAAGTTGTTTCCTTTATGTACATTTTAAGTTGGTTGTTTGTTTATAAAATCAGTTTCTTTTCAAAAAAAAAAAGAAGAATATGATAATGAAAACCCATATTGAGGTTCAATCTTTGTTGTAGATACTTCATGTTTATGTGAGAAAATGAAAGAGACTATGTCTTTGTTATGGGGAGTTATATTGGTTTGTGTTTGCTATTGTAGATCCCTGTTTCGTAATAAAACAAAACATTAGTAATAATAATAGAAGATATACTAGCATCTAACATGTTCTGAGTGTGATTTATTGTCGGAAATTGATTAATTGACAAGATTAGAATCCAAAAGTATAACCTTCCATAGAATGGGATTTTAGAACTGATCAAAAGCACCGGATCTAAATGTATACTAGTGCTGGTTTGTAACCCTTCTTTTGATGATAATAAGAATATATTGTACAACTTGTAATTTTTCCGGAACCTTCATAGTCAGAAAAAAAAAAGTATTAAAAAGAAAACCATCAAAAACAAAATCTACATGCACTAGTCCACCGATCAATAAAGTACAAAAGGGAAAAAGAAAGAAAAGGAAAAATTTACCATACCTTGTAAACCAACAAACATTATAACAAAAGTTGCAGGATGACATAAGCTTTATCAGAAAATTCAGAAACATAGAGGAAGAAAGCCCAAAAGCTAATAATTTAAATAGTAACAATCTACAGACCTGATAAAAAAAAGATAAGAGCATCATAAGGTTTGTGCAGACTATACTTTCTCAATGTCTAAGCACATATATACAAATTAACAACATAACTTGTAGCTAACATTTTTGTTGAAACTAAACATCTAATTACCATCATTCTAACGAGGTATAAACTAGACAGGAAGACGTGAACCAAAAGTTTTTTTCAAATCAATTGTCAACTGATAATATATAGAAGATTTTTTTGAATACAAGTATTAACCTCATCGACCAGTGTAAGTTCCCTTTTGTAGTTTACTAAACCGATTCCTATTAGTCACAAAAATATGTCCTCTAATCAAGACCTAAGTAACTATAATTTCACTTCACTTTCCTAAAATTCATTGTATTGTCACTAGAAATTACGTCAAAACTTAAAGGTTTTTTATTCTGACAGACATAACAAGGACAAAAACATAACGACAAGTCTCTAATTATATTCGTATATGCAAATTCAATGAACATATCCACCCCTCATATTCAATCATCCAACCTTTCTCACACTGTTCCGACATTCTACAATAACATAAATCAGATTATACAATAGACTTTTAATACTTTTTAACTTAAGATTCACAACGAAACATAAAATCCAATCTTCTGAAATGAAGACATCACTCTACATATATAACCAAAAGTTGAATTTTAAGCAAAGATCGTACATATTAGATTACATACAAAACAAGAAACAGAGTAAATACAAAATAACTAAACAAGAGAACTACAAACCAGAGGTTTAAGGCAATACACCTCTCGCTGCTATGAATAGATTTTCCATCCAATACCTACAATAAAAAACCAAACAAGAAGAAAGTAAGGACCTAAGCATTCAGATATAATTACAACAAAGAACATACAACATCTGAAGTGCAATTACCTGACCTTTTAAGTCCTTGGTACTACTAGTTTCTTCACCTTGTAGAGTTGAGAAAAACACTCAGCAATAACTCAAAGAGCCGCTAAAATCCAAATTTATTTCATCATAAACACTTTCACTATATAAATTCAAATTTTACGAACAAATCCAACTCATTACTATACATAAAAATTATGCATGACCTAGATTCATATCAACCTCAAACACACACGCATCCAATCATTACCAGAAACCTAACTCTATGAAATAACAAATGATATACAAAAGAGACTCATACAACCATTTACATAGCAGCAAAAGGTCAAGTCTTCAAACAACTTACAAAGACCTGGATCTGACAAACTACTTCTACAACAAAGAAAACTAAACTAAACTGAAATCAAAACAATCCCATGCTTTGAAGCTACAAGAAAATACAAATAACATATAAAAAATAGGAAAATCTTTACTAAACAACTTCTATCAAGATAAAGCCCCTAATTTTGTGAGATACTATTCACATATTTAGGTCTAAATCAAACATCATAAAGTATAAACAACAGAGTGAGGGTTTATACCTGTTGAATCAATTAACTGTTGGTTATGTTCCGATTCTAACCATCAGATTGTTGGTTGGATTTCAAAATCAGGAACAAAATCAATTTTTTAGGGTTTGAATAATTTCTAGTTACTAAGTTATAGATCTGGATTTCTGGTCTATAGGTTTTGATTAGGGTATAGAGATTAAGAAACAATGCACTTAGATTTCTGGTTTTTCTGCTGAAATCATAGCAAATCTAGGGTTGTTCTCCGTTTAGGAAAAAAGGGTGTTGCAAGAGAGGTTGTTGAAAGAGAGGTGTTTGATTTTTTAGGGTTCGATTTGTCTGAATAGTACACTAAATGAAATAAAACATAGATCTGATACTAATGAAGTAAAAATAGTTGTTGATTTTGGGGGTAAAAAAAACAGGATTCAATTGTTAGAGGGAAATAATTTTGTTAGCGAAAAAATATAGGGGAAAAATTGGGGGAACGAAATTCCAATTTTTTAAAACATTTTCGAATGAAACCAAAATCGATAAAATAGAAAAAGACAATCAAGTATAAAAACCCTTCAAAAACAGATATACTATAATAATGCCACAATTTGTAAGGTATATAAAGGTTATAAAAACGTTGCTTAATTATTTTGAGATAGTTAGGAATTAACCTAATTTCTCCTCTTATAACCTTATTTCTCTTCGTCAACATCGTGAAAGCAACATTCTTCACTATGAGAATTTCAGTTTTCACATTTTAGTCAGTGATAATCAAAATTTTCCCATATTAGAACCGGTAGCATTTTGTGAAAACCACAATTATCACCAATTAGTGGAAATTGATAATCATAATTTTCACATGTTGGAATTAATATCTCAATTATCACAGCTTATTGAAAATTCTAGTTTTCACAGTTTAGGAATAATCACAATTTTCACTTATTGCAATGAATTGCATTTTCTAATAATCGCATTTATCACATTCTCATTGAGAATTTCATTTTTAAAATTTAGATGAAATTCTTTTCTTTTAAACAAAATTAGTTGCATTTTATAAATTTGCACCAATTGAAAATAGTTATGTTCAGGGCTGCCAAATTAATTCCTTACAATAAGCCGTATCGCCAGCTACATCTTATGCTTAAAAAAAAACCAACTACAACTTACAGCAAGAAGAAAGCTAAGTGAAATAAAAAGTTCTCCTAAGGCACTAAATAATACATGTGAGTGACTGGATGTTAAAGATTAAAAAAGATCAGGGAATGAGGTTAGTTTCTTTGAAAAACTAATACCAAAGTTGGTTCTGTAAGTTATTAGAAACAACTGTTAGAAACCGTTGAATACTTATTAGAAACTAGCGCAAACAAAAGCTATAATTGACCCAAACTTATGGTAGAATGACAAATTGGTGATACTGATACTTTGGGGAATAAATTTATTAGCAAAACATAAAAGTATTAAGGGTATTTTAGCCATGAAAAAACTATTAAAATGTAAAGAAGATCCAAAATAAATCATCACAGCCGTTAATCTTATAATTTGGGCTACAAATATAAACATACTTACTTATGGGTTTGTGATAGAGAGAGTGGATGCTTGGGTTTCTTATATATTTCCATTATAAGAATATCATTTTATGGTAAGGATAAGATTAGATGGAAGCACACACATAATGGTAACTTCACTGTGAAGTCTGCTTATAAAGTCATCCAAGGTTCAACTAATCAGGTCACTCAAACTAATTTGTATTGGAAAAATCTGTAGAGGAGTAAACTTCCACCTAGAATTGTCCATTTTATCTGGAAATAGTTGCAGAAATGTATTCCAACTAGAGATAGGATTAGCATATTCATCCCTAACCGCAACAATCATTGTCCCTTTTGCGAGAATGAGCTAGAAACTATGCAACATTTTCTTTGTGATTGCATTATCACTAAGGAAATCTGGAGAACTATAGACATAAGAATTGCAGGTTATCTTGATAGTATTGTGTTATCTGATTGGATAACAAATAAATTTCTTAATGCAGGGAAAAACCTTCTAAATATTTCTGTGAATAAGAAAAAAAATTGCTATAAGTTTATGGAAGATTTGGAAGGCAAGATGTTCTCTTATTTTTGAGAATGTGCAGGTTCAAAAGACAAAAATTGCAAGGAAGATTAATGAAGAGTTTTGTGAATGGAATAGATAAATGAATGAACAAGATGTTATGCAGGATACAAGAGTTGATATTATCCTTACTTGGAAGAGTCCATGTTTGGGAGAATTCAAAATAAATTTTGATGCATCATTTTATAAAGAGTCTGGACAAACATGAATTGGACTAATTTGCCATCCAAGTTCTCGCAAGCAAATTATAAAAGAATGAGTAGCAATGACAGTGAATTTTAAGAGGCTCAAAGAGACTCGAGTGTATGCGAGAGGGGATTTAGAAACTCGACTAAGGAGGGCCTAACCCACCTACAAGTTCCTCATCCGATTGTTCATCTGATTGTTCAGTTCCACCAGCCACCCGCGGCCAACCTACAGATAAGCGAGTGGATCAAGAAGTGATCAAATTTCATTAGTATGGAATTGATGGACATCTAATCCAAATTCTCGAGCACGTCCTCTATTGACGTGAAGAAAGGACTTTTCCATTCTAAGTCCAATCTCCTACTCCATACGATTAAGATGGAACGATCTGGGATGATTTTGCAGGTATTTGTCATGGAGTTAGATATATCCTCACAACAGCAGTAGACGCAGAACATGTAGAAGCGAAGGTATTTCTATAGGAAATCAATTGGGCAAAGGAGTTGGAGGTAGGAAAAGTACACTTGCAGGGTGATTGTAAAAATATAATGCTGGCAGCTAATGGGAAAATAAATGCAGTGCATTGGATTCACAATAATCTCATTAGAGATTGCATCTATATATTTTAGTATTTTGAAGATTCGAAATGTACTTTTATTCCAAGAGATGCAAATAATGTGGCACATATAACTGCAAAACACTATTTAAAATTATCATGTAGAACAGATTGGAACAACTCATATCCGACAAGGATTGAGAACTGTATCCAAGCAAATATATCTGCGCTTTAATCTAAATAAATTATTTTTCGTATTAAAAAAAATAAAAAAAATTAAGAGAAAAAGCTTACTGGAGACGGATCCAAGCTAACGAAGGATCCTCGAGTTACTTATATCACTCTAGTTACCCATCCCTCATGGACACATCAATAATCAGAGCCATATCCAGAGCCAGCCTTTATCAGGACCAGAGCTAGCCTCTCTCAGACTTGTCCCCAGGGACGCGTCACTGCGACTCCATCAGCATCAATGGGATTAGATTCTTTGCAAAGTTCGACAATGAGGATACATCATCCCATTACCACATCCATAGGAATACATCAAGCTTGTGAGTCTAAGGAGCATGAAAAGGCGTGACTCTCACAAAGTCAGAAAGCAGCCTTGTTGTATCTCAACAGTCCAGACGACAACAAAGGACGACTCCAACTTTCTTGATTTCCTATGTCCTCTCAAATTCCTGGAAACATTATCTTCTGTCAAGTAGAAGATCCAAGTGAGTTACACTTGGGGACTGGCCAGTCCCTCACTTCTGAAATTTTAACACGAACATCGTTCAACTAGAAGGCCTGATCAACAACAATACTAGCAACAAAACCTTTCTACATCATTACTCACGCGATTAAGAAGTCCCCTCTTCTTACCTGATCATATCCAGAACGTCACCTCAAATTCAGGCTCATCCTATCAACTTCCAAAATAATGGTTTGCAAGTTGTTGGTCAGGGATCCAGTGATATGCTCATTATAAAATCTTGTGCCTTCTCCAGTGCATGCCCTGCCTCCTCCAGCGTGCACGCCCTGCACCTCCATCACATGCCACCTTCCAACACCATCTCGGTCCACTCCTTTATTCTTTGATGCTCCTGTCAGTACCTCTTCAATTTACAAATTCAAAAATCGACAACAACCGGTAAGGAACAGGACATCATTCACAAGAAGTGTTCTTCTGTGTCTCTACTATGACATAACAGAAGGGTACATCAATCGGAGACATGAGCTAGGAGATATGACTCTTACACTAAAGTCTAAAGAATCTGAAAATTCACATGAGATTACTAATCAAAAAATTTTACGCATGGTTGTCTGATCTAGAAAACTCTGAATCGAATGATTCTTTTTGCATATGATAGTTTGGTCTCTTAGCTTCAAAAGTTTGGGTCAAACATCAAAATATGACATCGTATGAAACTTTAACAACTTCTGGAGTGAGCGGTGTATAAACTACTGTTTTCATATGGGATTCAGAAGACTCAGCTTTACAGAGACTCTATTCACACGTGGACTCTCATCTTCTTAGACATACTATCATCTCAGGTCCCACTGCATCTTCCAAGAAGATATCACCTTACTAGAAGACGCCATCAACCTTTCTACGACAAGAACACTGGAGTCTTCTGCCGCCCCACCTGCAGTTTTGATCTACCATCTGCTTCTTCTACTGGTTTCCAATATTTCCAATTTTGGTGCTACTAACTACAACTAAAAACATCGTCTATGGGTTTCCTGTCTCTCATCTAATGCCGTCTTGTTGACGCTATCACTAGAACTTGATCGATGCATACTCAAAACCTAAGTAAGCACCGACGTCTACTACTTGCTCATAAGAAAGTTTGAGTCTAAGGCCCAACTCTGCATCAAAGATATTGCCCGAAGGAGATAAATCTAACAATACTTCTTGATGGACACATACCTGAAGAATTGATCCAGCTGACTTGATCCTCTGTTTGGGATGAAACGGACCTGTTTTAAAAAAATAAAGAGAAAACCCGGAGCTGGCCACATCCTCTCTCTACTTACGGGCAAGCTAGCATTCCTGACAAGAACGTGGACATCTATTAATCCGAACTAGGGTTAATTCTAGGGGGCATACATCTTAGTACTCGGAAGACATAAGCTAAGTACATGTTCCAATACTTTTAAAATTTTGATTATGCATATATAATTGCCAGCGTATTACCACCATCTAATGCTTATTGTGCAGCATTACTGTTTCTCACTAAGCAGGGGACTTAATATATATGGTGGGTTATTGACGAGGGTTAGAATTATAAAATCACCCTTTTGTCTAGTTGCAGGAACATAGAATTATCCACGCATATTTACGCATATATTTCTGACTTCACATCGGAATATGAAATACTGTATTTCTACTTATATTCCGCAAGAGAATTAAGTTCACTTATACTCTGCAAGAGAATTAAGTATACAATCTCTACATATTGAGTTTCAAGCTCCTAGATGGATTGCCCACTAGTATAAAGCAACTTGAGTCTTCTCTAGTGCTATTCCTAGAGCTTAATGTCTTCTCTAGTGCTATTCCTAGAGCTTTCTTTGTATCCAATGTCTTCTACAATGTTATTCCTAGAGCAATGTTGATACTCAAATTCTTATTTAAACGACATTAGTTTACCGCTATAAGCATATTCTGGGAATAACTAATGCTTAATTCGCAAAATACATTCTATCTTAACGCCTTGTTCGGAAAGAACACAACACAAATTGTTGTCCTAAGCTTTAAATATGCCGCTTTAGCGTTTTGGTCAAATGCAAGCCACGAATTATGCGCCACTCCTCTTAGACGCACCACAAACAAGGAGTGATGCCTTCAAAGACGCATTATGCCTATTAACTAGGCTTACTCTAGCCTTTTTTCGCATTGGCGTCAAGCTAGCACTAACCTCTTTGCCCAGCGCATTGGCGCTAGCTCTTGCTCTAGCGTTAAAAATGCTAACTTCTCATCCTAGCGCGTTTCTCCTGGCAAGCTTCCTTTGCCACAAGCGTTCTTGGCGCAAGCGTCCTTGGCCACAGTCTTCCTTGTCCTAAATAGCTTTCTTGACTGAAGCGCTAGCAAATCTCAATTTGCACCAGCCTTGCTAACTACTTCCTTTAGAAATACGCCATTCTTCTCAGTACTTGCCTAATACCAATCCTAGCCTTACACAGTTATCTAATAAGCCTATTTACCAGGAAAGCTCCTCACAATATTGTCTTTAAAACACTTTCAGAATTATGCCCTGCTACTTCTAAGCTACCTTTTGGGCATTAAACAACAATGTTACTCCCAAGTTGGTACCTAACCACTAAACCTACTAGACTCGACACTGATCAGTCTAATTACCAAATTAGTGAGTTGCGCAACTTGCCTCACTGACTTAACAAGTCATTTGACTTGACTTGACTTAGTCAAAACAATAGTGGTTTACGACTTCACTATCATTCTATGAGACATCAATTACACCACATGGGAAGATTCTCATTGGGTATTGATCTGGCAGTCTACTACTATCGTGCGTTATGGAAACACATCCACGAACGAGAAGATAACAAGTAGTGTGACAGTTATAAGACAGTTGAGAGTACAAGAAGTAGTGGTCTTACAAGTCTTCTTTACTTTTCGGACATGACTCCACTACGACTTCCACATTCGTTACTCCTCCACTTCTCTTCTAACTTCCACCACTTACGAGAAATCAGTTTATCTTCTTAGAAATATAAATAGATGGTTTCATCTATTCGAAATAACAATAAAAAGAACTAAGATACAGAATTAGCGATTCATCCCAGAGATAATCCATTCTTCTTTACACACTAGAATTACTCATCACACTGAAAATTTCTCAACCTTCTTTACTTCTCTCCACTAAGACCTACCCAATCTTCTCCACCTTTGTGATTGAAGCAGGACGTGAACGGTCATTTCTTGGTTTAGGCTCGTCCTGTTCGAGCTTGATCTCTCGAACCTACTTGAAAGTACTATTTTACAGTACATTTGTTTTTACCCTAAGAAACCCGGAAGTTTAACACACTAAATAATAACAAGTTACCAATTAGTGGAATTTCATTGATAGGACAAAAACCAATAGCCGCAATCGCACAACGACTACAAAGTAGAAGCGGCAAATACCAGATCATCCATGGAGATTGATATTATTATTTCTAACTATTACATAAATTATGTGCTAAAACAAAGAAAATGTTTTTGAATGATTTTTACGAACTTAATTAAATAAAATAACTATACAAATTAATTAACCAGGAAGATAAGAATCTAGGGTTTTGGATTCCACTACTTTTGATGTTGGTAATTCAAACATAATATCCTAAACAAAATACTCTCATACTACAACAAGATCGTTTCGAACCCAATATCTCAAGCCTTGGAAGATACAACGTTTGAAAACTATTTATACGACTTTCGTCGTCTCGTAAAAATCTAATTTCCTTCGCTTATAAAAGATCAACAACCTAAAGACTCTTCAGAACAATTAAATCAAAGCATATTTAGAAGAGAAATATTAGTAATTAAAAACCACAAATTAAGAGTATAAAATTATGTCTAAGAAATTAAAGATTAGAAATACATCAAAAATAACTTCCTCCTCTACCCTAGATGAGGAGTTTAGCTAGTCATAGCAATTGAAGCACAAGAGAATATAAAAAAAGTCATTTTATTACTTTTATAAAGATTTACAAGAAAGTACTGACCATTCATGTCGTTGAAAGATTAAAAACTATTGAATTGATTAGTTAAAGACACCTTTAGTTTGCAGTTCAACAAGCACAGACTTTCGGTATATTAAAACCATGAACAGTCGCTGGAATCGTTGAAGAAACCGTCATTGTAAGCAGCTGAATTCAAAGGAATTCACCACGGTTTCTGCGACATTTCTTGGCAGCTCTTATTCTTCTTCTTCTTCTTCCTCGTCTTTTCCTCGACCTGTGAAGCAGAATTTTTTCTAAACTTTTTTTCCTCTGATTCTGGCCGAAGCCAACCTCCCCCCAAATCTTCATATCTACTTGTATTTATACTACACCAACATCTAAGCTTCCAAATCTCAAAAATATCTTGTAGTCAATGATTTTAATATCAACATATCGAGAATATTTTTTTTCTTTCCATACTCGAATATTTTTCTTTCCGAGAATATTTTCTCGCCGTCAACTCTTAATCAAATAGATTATATGATGTTTCCTTACTATCTTCTCGTTGTTATTTTGAGAAGGAAAAGAATCGTGTGAGATCAGGGAAACAAATGCCGAGTTCCCAAAATATTTCTTCTTCCCTGTTTTGGCGAGAGTCGAGGTTTTGTTGTGATTTTCTAGTCTTCTCATCGAGTAAAACCTTACTCTTAATACAACAAGAGTATATTCTACCTTAAATTCTTACAAAAACCCAAAATACTCACTAGTATATCTTCACATATCAAAAGATTAAGAGAACAAATTTTCCCACTAATACCTTGTATTTGAATTTAGGCATGGGTGCCTTTATCAAATTCTTGGGGTGTCCTTATCCAAAATGAGGGATCCTTTAACACTTTGAAAGCCAATTTTTCCATAAAAGTTTATTCTACAAAAATACCTAAAAATATATAAAATAATAATATTAATACAGATAAACTATGAGTCATAAACACGAAATCAAATAAGACACGAAAACATGTCTATCAGTCATAAACACGAAATCCATAGATAAACTATACTTCGTAACTCCATAGACTTTAAGTTGTCGAAACAACTATTGTATATCTTTTGTTTTAATACTTTGATCATTGTATAGTGAATAAGTCACCAATACTAAAGTCATTGTAACAAACGTAATTTTGCATGTTATGTTTTCAATGAATAAATTAAGACTTGCATGAATAATAGATATAAATGGAACAAATTAAGTTTATAGCTACTAACCTCAAACTGAAAGATGATGTGTTAGTGTTTTTTTTATATGTCTTCGAGTTTTCATGAGTAATTAAAGCTAGTCTCAACATTTTTATGTTCCTAGTCTAACCTAACGAAGTTGACTTTAGTAATGTACTCAAGCGACTCGAGTTTTAGAACTAAACTTAACAACCAACCTTGACATACCAACGTTAGCTGGTGCTCTAACAAGAACATATCACCGTAGTATTGATTTGAAGTTTTGGTATAATAAACTTTAAGGTAGGTAAAGGTACTAATTATTGTCATAACAACTTGATTGAGCGCTTCGGATTTTAACATACACTCAACAGAGGTGTGTTCTGTGATGAGTTTGTAAAAACAAAAGACTCAATATTTATAGTGTTATGACCAAGGCATTAATTGAATATATTTATTTACCAATTTTAAAAATTCTCAAGATATGTATTTAATAACATATTTTTGAAATCTGTAAACACAAAGTAATATCCAACTCATAATCGATTTCACTCTTACTCTGACAACTAAAATTAGCTAGCCCATATGTACTTTACTAAAATAGTTTGATAGAGATATACAAACATATGGGAATGGAAAACATATAATGTTATGCCAAATATGATAATGAAAATTCGATGTGTTATGAATTTTCCTTGAGTATCAAAGGTGTATTCTTGGAAATTAAGAAATTAGAGTTTAACACATGTTTAAATCTTTATGTCGACATTCTAATGAACTTTCCAATCTAACTTAGTCACTTCTTGATATCTGCATAATCCGTGAAGATTAACAGGCTAATATAAAAATTAAACATAAGTAATATTTACTCAAGATTGGTCCTTTACCATGGATAGGTCTTGGGATCTGACCTGATCAATGGATCGATCCTGGGATCGATCCTGAACTATTTTTCAACTCTGAAATAAAGGTTCATAAGTTTACTTTCTTATACTATGTTTTTGAAATTGCTTTCAAACATATTTAATAAGGTTTGGAATCAACCGAAAGTTCAATACTCTAAATAATTACCAATTAGTGCAATGTCTTACTCAAAGAAGTCTATAAACAAACTAATATTTGTAACTCTATATACTTTAAGTTGTCAAAGAAACTATGTATATTATACGTTTTGATACTTTGATCACTGTATAGTGAACAAGTCACCAATACTAAATTCATTGTAACAAATGCAACTTCGCATGTTATATTTCAATGAATACAAACTTGCATGAACAATAAATAGAGATATAATAAGTCAAGTTTTATAGTTACTAACCTTGAACTGAAGGATGATGTCTTCGTTTTATGTTCAATACGTCTTTAGGTCTTCAAATGTGATTAGAGAAAGTCTCAACATTCTACATTCTAAGTCTAACCTAACGAATTTAACTTTAGTAATCTACTCAAGCGACTTTGAGTTTTGGAACTTGCCATACCAACGTTTGGTAGGTTCAACCAAGATGTCTCTAACATATCCTACTTATTATTCTATCTTCTAAGACAATGTTATATGGCTTTAGTATATGATGAGTTACAAAGAAGAAATTTCGAGTCCAAGCTTGTACTTGACTAATTTCGAAACACGAACTCAAGCATTGGATGTTCATATGAATTATCGTATTTGAGGTTGAGAATAATTCTCATTGTTCAACAAACTATGTTTGTGAAAGAAGATCCTAAAAACATCAAGTTGCATTAGAGTTCGTGAATTGAAAATCGTAGTTCGCGAATTATGCAAAAAATTGACGTTACTGAATTCCAAAGTACATAAGAGTTCATGAATTGATTTTTCTAGTCGTGAAATATGCAATTTTCACCATGCTCATGGATCTTGTGAATTTACACTTGAGTTTGCGAACTAATTTTCGTAGTTCACAAACTATGCACCTTTGGGTATGTTCCTGTATAACTCCAACATCTAGAATTCGCGAACTAAGTTTTTCAGTTTGCAAACTGTACAAATTTTGGGTGTTACCGAACTCCAGTATTTGCTTGATGGTTCACGGACCATATGGTTAACTCGTGAGCTACCTTGTGCATGGTCCTTAATTGAAAAATATGTGGGTGTACATTCTTCTTTGTACTACAAGAAAAACTTCTCATCACATGCTTATATGATTTCACTATTGGGATTATTATATATTGAGAAGTTAAAGTTTGCTTTGGATGAAAGTAATTCATAAACATGGAAAGTATTAACTCCTTGAACTTTAAGTGACCGAGCCTTATTCATCATTATAAATAAAGTACTCTCTACAACTAAGATTCTCAATCCCTTCACGTTGTACATCTTGTTGCTGCAAGAGTCGTCCTCCATAGACCTAGGTTTCCTCGAGAAATAAAATTAGGTTATGACTTTAAAGACTTCATATGATAAATATTTGTTATCTGGAATCTTATCTTGATCTTCGTAGTTTTTGTATATTCTAAAGGTTTATCTCTTATGTTATATGAACATTCAAGAACCATCGATTAATGAATAACATTTATAGAAACTACAAGGAGCTCTTCGTCTCTGACCTTGTTAGTTCCGCAAGGTTACGATCTATACTTGATTTAGATAGATCTTGTAAGGTAGAATCAATTATGCATATCTAGAACCTTTTGAAGAGATTAAGCTCTAATTGTTGGTTTGCTTGACCTTTTTTTTTCGTGGAGTTCTCAAAGTAAATATATTTCCATTACCTTGATTGAAACATATCTGAAGGAAATTAAATAGGTGTTCTACTGGAGGCAGGGTAACACTAGTCTTCTCGAAGGACTGCGGAACTCCTAGGCCTGTAAAGGACACTGTCCAAAGGAAACAAGTGTGTAGGTTCTTGTTGGATCCAATAGACGTAAGAAGTATGACTGCATCTGAATAGATCAAAAGGTATATTCGGTCTCAACTACATTCCAAACCGAAGTCTGATAGTAGGCTAGTGTTTGTAACGACTTAATACAAAGGTGTTCAAACTGGACGAGGTACCGGGGTTTTACTTCCAGATTGCAGGTTTCCTCGTTAACAAAATTTCTGGTGTCTTATGTTATTTATTTTCCGCATTATATTGTTTTATCTTTATAATTGAAATATCACAAGTAGTATGTTAATAAACCTAGATAGTTTTTATCTTGATATTAAAGATCATACAAGGCTTGTTCTTGTTGAATTCAGATCTTGAAATATAAATCATAAAAGACTTTGTATTGATTGAGTTCAGATATTGAAGGTTCAAGTACATACTAGGTTGACCTTGTAGATTTGTATCTTAATTATATAATCCAAGGGATTCCTTGTCTTACAATCTTGAAAACAGATTTCGTATCCGAACATATAGATTGTACAGGTTCACAAACGAAAAACTTTATGATGTACTAGGTAACCTCTCATTTTCAGTAAGGGTATGTCATTTTAGCTCTATCTCTTACTAGTAAAGCTGCGTTACCAACAGGGTTGTCGAAAACTTATGCACATGTACTGGTTATCTAGTTCAATTATTCTTGAAAGATATGGAATTTTGTAGGACAAATGTGGGATTCGTGGTATAAGGGTAATAGCTAGACAAAGTTTCATGTTGGGGAAGTGAGATTTAAGAACTTTTTTGCTGACAACACTCGGGTTGTAAAACAGTTGGTGGATCAAGAGGTATTTTTTTAGGATACAATCAGCGGACATGAACATACATATTAGTCGATTTTAAACAAACGACGGATAAGTCATTAATACAAACCGATTCTAATTTGCTAAACTCATTTTTCTGGTAATTTTTCGGATACATTAGCGGACATGAACCTACCTATATGCCGATTATAAACAATCGACAGATAAAATACTTCCATCCTACCGATTTTAGTTTATATAAAATTTTGAAAATCATATTGATACTAGACAAATGTTTTGTAATTATCGATTCTGGTTCATGTTCTTCAGTCACATACAATCGGCAGGTAAATCACTAAATACCTGCTAATTCTAGTTAATTAAATAATTCTTTAAAATAAAAAAATCATATAAAAATATAAATACTAATAAAAAAAGGAAAAATAAACAGAAATTACCAAAAATTAAAAAGTTCAAATAAAAAAGAAGTTAAAAAAGTAAACAAAAATATATAAATTTTTTAAAAATAAACAAATAAAAAATAAAAATAAAAATTTAATTAATTAAACTAATCTAAAAATTAATTCAATGATTAATATTAACTAAACAAATTCTCCCTCCGTTTTTGGAAAAGTGTTACTATCACTTTTTAATTTTAGCTTAAAAATAGACCAATTTAAAAAAGTGACAGTATCTCTTTTCCGGAAACGGAGATGGTAATATATTAGCCATTAATTAAAATAGTTAGATAAAATTTTTTTGAAGTACTTCATAATAACCCTATCTTAATATACAAGGGTAGGCCTCAAATTAGCCATGTTTTGCTTTCATAGGTAGTTGGTAAGCCGAAAGAAAACCTAATTAACCTACCATGTTTGGCATTTAACTAAAATTCAAATCAGCATTTTCATAGTAAGAAAAAGTAAAAAAAAAATTAGCTTAGTTATAGTTTACAGTTACTGACTTTTGCAGGATTGGGATAAATGTGAGAAAACCAAAAAAGGTTGCATTTTTCAATAGAATTTCAGTTCTATGTTCAGGTGTGTACTCATTAGTAGCATAAACATAATTAATGCAGAATAGAGAATTCGGTGCATGCTTCTGGGTTGTTGAGAAATATTTAACTTATCAACAAAAAAAAAACAGGTACAAATTGTTTAGATTTCCATTACAAGTTTCAATCCTTTTCAATTTTTTGTACAATTGAGCTACTCGGGGTTGTTGCAATTTAGTTTGACTGTTGGATTATAGTTACTGATGTTGATAAGACTTTATTTTAGGTTTTGGGTGTGAGACAAACCCCACAACCGATCAAGATTGTAAGCACAAGTAGGGTTAGGCAGATTATTGATAGAGGCTGGAGATTAATGGATACTGCTTTAATTCCTCCGAAATCGAAAGAAGAAATCAAAGTAGAGGATGAAAATGGGAAGGACAGAGAGAATGATATAGTACCACCACCACCAACAACAAGTACGATGATTCATAGATCCAGTTCTCGGCCTCAATTAGATCTTAGTGGAGCTGCAATTCAAGGGAACTTTGAAGAGCGAGACCCTGCAATTCTGTTACCTAATCAATCTGATGATATTTCTCATTTGGCTTTGGATATTGGAGGTAAGAAAAAAGAAATTGAATACTGAGGTTTCCATTTTGTTTGTTTTGGTGATACCTGTGTTGGTTGCATTGTAAGTTTGTAGTGAAGTATAATTGGATAGGGTTCATAAGTTGATTTGTGTGTTTCAAGTGATGCATCTAATTCATCTTAGATGATGGTTATGATCCCATTTCTGCATTGTTGAAAATTGGTTTTGGATAGATTCAACTTATTATCCTGAATTTCAGGACGAACTCAGTATTTAGGATAATTTTCTTAGTAGCTTTTGTGTGGATCATATATTCATCCATAACTTCATACCATGAGCTGCGTTAGGCTTCTTTTTGGAACACCCCAAACTAGATTACCCCATACTCTACAATTACTTTTCACCAATAATATTGCTTTTCTTTGCTGAACATCCAAGGCCATTTCCTTATCCTTAGTTATGTTTTGCTCATGGGCCCCGTATTGCAAATTCCTAAACCACCTTTCTCAAAAGTTGACAAACATTCCCAGCTGCCACATTGGTGTTTGTTTTCATTTCTTTATTCATGGCATGCCATCGAATGTTTTTGGTTGTTCTTCAATTCTATTTGTAACAGATTGAGTCAATGGGATTGTTCACTAGAACACTTTTGATGAGTGTAAACTTGCCATCTTACAATAGAAAGCCTTTTTTCCACGAGGCTAAAGCTGACTTAGAAAATTCCTCAATTTTCTCCCATTTAGCCAATTTATGTCATATCTCCGAGTCTGCTTTGGTCATTCAGATGATCATACAGTCTAATGGAACTTTATGTTAGACATTGTTTTACCTGGGAGGGATGCACTGAGTTTTGTGCAATTTGTGATAGAATGGTATGTTTGGATGATTACAACATACAATTCTTTGTTAACCATTTTCTTACCCTTTTTAAATGTTACTACTAATATTTTCTGAAATGTTTTAGTATCTTATATTTGTACTTTCTGAGTCTCGAGGTAAATTTTTTGGTTTATTTGTTAGGATCTCTGATCAAGCTGATCTATTTCTCGAGGCACGAGGATCATTTGGTTGACAATAAACGAAAGAAAACTCTGAAAGAAAGATTGGGACTTTCTAACGTTAGTAGAAGGAGTTACCCGATTCTTGGTGGAAGACTCCACTTTGTGAAGTTTGAAACTCGGAAGATTAACGAGTGTTTAGATTTTATTCATTCTAAACAGCTTCACCGTGGCGGTATATAATTTAGTCAAACTTTCTTACTTGTGCCATAATGCACTACTATAATTCTTATAGTTGGTGTTTTTTTTCTTCTTATGGAAGTTGCTTTTGTATGAGTAGGGATTGATCCACGGGGTTGGAGCTCTGAGGCTCCGAACAATGATAATGCGGTAATTAAGGTAAATTCTATACTTGGGACTCTTTGCTTACATTTAAGATCCTTTTTTCTTTTCTGTGCTTCAAAAGATTGACCTTTTATCTACATTTGAGCACACAGATTTGTTAGACTTTCTGTGGTTTGCGCAACAATCCCTATTAGTTTAAGCTAATTCTTGGTTAGTTTAAGATAATTTTATTTAGTTATGATGTAGATTATGATATGGTTTAAGTTTTAATTTTGTGTTTGTACTAAACTTAAGCCTAATGCTAGATAAGGTTAAAGCTAATATGACCTGTCTCTTAAGCTGTCCATTGTAGCCATGAGGTGTCCTCCAACTCATGATGGAATGGTTGGAGTGAACATTTGGCAAGCATGACTAGGACTCACTTCTAGCCTCATAAGTTTTCATAAAGGAAAATCTGTTTTCATCCATCATTAAGTGTGCGAGGAAATAGAAGTTGATGATAAGTCATGAAAATTGTTAGTGACTTAGTCTTGTGTTTGTTCTATTTCCTTATTGTTCAATCTGTTTTGGATATGTACTATATGTAGTGTTCTTGCTATGTATGGTGTTGTTTATGTGTGTTGTAGAGTATGTTAATACTAGGTTCAAGTATGATTTCAGCATGAGATAGCTTTATATGATGTTTAGTGCTAAAGCATGAAGGTTAAGGAGCTGAAATTCCAACAAGATTCACTTAACTAATCTGAGTTTGTGGGCAGGCTACAGGTGGTGGGGCATACAGATTTACAGACCTCTTCAAAGAGAGACTTGGGGTTAGTCTTGACAAGGAAGATGAAATGGATTGTCTGGTGGCTGGAGCCAATTTTTTGCTAAAGGTAGGATGCTGACACCATAGTTTTCTCTTGAATGCAAATTCCATGTACTGCACTTACAATTTCATGAATATAACTTTTTTAAACTTCCCTGTTAAAACTCATCTTGTTCTTAACACAATAATGTCAATGCTAGTCATGAAAATATCAAATCAGAGAACTTAGATTAACTACTATTTCCTCTGGGATATAGTGGGCTGCACTCACTTTGATTTATTTCATATGACATTACTGTTATTAAGATTTTTCCTAATTGTTGAGCAGGCAATCCGCCACGAAGCTTTCACACACATGGAAGGCCAGAAGGAGTTTGTACAGATTGACAAAAATGATTTATTTCCCTATCTCCTAGTTAATATCGGCTCTGGTGTTAGTATGATTAAGGTACATTTAATGGGATCATTCACTTTAATAATTGTTAAGTTCAGTGTATGAACGTGCTCAATAAATCTGTTGATATTCGCAATCTTGATATGATATAGGTGGATGGGGATGGGTCGTTTCAACGGGTTAGTGGGACAAACGTTGGTGGTGGTACTTATTGGGGCTTGGGAAAGCTTTTGACGAAATGCAAGAGGTTGTTATGATATAGCACAATTTCGTGCAGTTTTGGTTTTTTCTCATAGAAGAAGTGTCTTTTGTTATATCTTTTGTCTTGAGTATAACCCTAGACTTATTTTATGTAATTCTGTACATGTCTGATTCTATTTTCCAGCTTTGACGAGTTGTTAGAGTTAAGTCAGCGAGGAGATAATAAAGTAATAGACATGCTTGTGGGAGATATCTATGGTGGTATGGATTATTCCAAGGTGCATATTTAAAAAAAAAGAAAATCCCGCTTGATGAGAACATAACAGTTTCTTCTTTTGCTACTTCCACATTGAATTGAGCAAATGCTGCACTACTTGAAATGCCACAGATTGGTCTCTCAGCATCAACCATTGCTTCCAGCTTTGGGAAAACTATTTCTGAAAATAAGGAACTTGAAGACTATAGTCCTGAAGATATATCCCTGTCTCTTTTGCGGATGATTTCATATAATATTGGACAGGTGAGTTTCATAGAGCAGGCAATATATGAAATGTTTTCTGATAGTAATTTGCTTATAACTGTATAGATTTTTAGCTTGAAGATGCCTGTTATAACTTCAAGTCTTTATGTTTCTAATGTGGTTTCTATTTTTTTGGTAACAGATTGCTTACTTAAATGCACTTCGATTTGGGTTGAAGCGTATCTTTTTTGGAGGATTTTTCATAAGAGGCCATGCTTATACGATGGACACCATATCCTTTGCAGTACATTTCTGGTAGATATCATTTGCTATCGTTATTCCTGCATAGAGCTTAATGTGCTAAATCGTAGAAATCTTTCGTTTTTCAGTTGATTTGCTTTTCACGATGTTATTCTGGTCATGCTCAATTTAAACATTTACTTGTGTATCAAACTAGTTATCCAATGTTGAATTAGGGTATCTCCTTCTCTATCCTCTTCAATGATCTCTTCTGTTTCCAGTTTATGTTCCCATATTGTTCAAGGCTGGTAATTTTTCGTGTAGGTCCCAAGGTGCGGCAAAGGCTATGTTTTTGCGGCACGAGGGATTTCTTGGAGCATTGGGTGCATTCATGAGTTATGAAAAGCATGGGCTTGATGACTTGATGGCGCATCAATTGGTAGAACGATTTCCGATGGGTGCACCTTATGTAGGAGGAACCATTCATGGTCCTCCACTAGCGGGTTTGAGTGAGAAGGCAAGTAAATGTTTTAATAGATAATCGTCAGAAAGCCTTTGTGTATGATATAACATTCCAAAAGCTTGTTTAGAGTGTTGGTTGAATTACAAACTTTTAGTTGCTATCTTCATGTGCCCAAGTTCTGCTAGCGTAACTGGATTTAAAGTCATTAAGCATCTATCTAAAAAAATCGCGAGAGCCGATGTCAATGTTCAAACTGGTGGATGTTTTGTACAGATTTCGTGGATGGAGAAATTTGTGCAGAAAGGAACAGAGATTCTTGCTCCTGTCCCAATGGCTGCGCCTAGGACCACGGGTCTTGGAGGCTTCGAAAGTCCATCATCAAAAGGAAACACCTTGCGGTCTGATGATGCAGCTCTTAATGTTGGAGTACTTCATCTTGTACCCACACTGGATGTATTTCCCCTATTGGCAGATTCAAGAACGTATGTTTACTTTCTTCAGGCTTTATCTTTAAGTAGAAAATTGCCAATGGATGATCTTCTACGGATCCATCCCGCTTCTGAAAGCATTGATAAGCTTGTTACTTTATATTTGACATGCAGAAAGATTTATTTCTGGCTGCCTTCTCATTACAGTTAAATAACCTCTTAGTTTACAGGTATGAGCCTAATACTATCGATCTATCGGATCACAGTGAGCTTGAGTAAGCTATTAACCTTTTAGCTTCTCTCTTCTGTTAAAATACCTAATGGTAGATCTTAGTTGTATTTTCTTGAGCTTAAATGGGAATATATTGCTGTAGGTACTGGTTCACTGTACTGTCAGAGCATTTGCCGGATCTTGTTGATAAGGTAGATATCTATTGAGTGTTACTGATATGCCACGAATTTCTCTTCCTGATACTTATCTCTCCTTTTCCTTGTTTTTTTCTTCCTCAGTTGTTTGTATAAGATGCCACTGAATATACATTTTTTTCCTTTTTTGTGGTAGGCGGTTGCCAGTGAAGGTGGAACTGATGATGCTAAAAGAAGGGGTGACGCATTTGCTCGTGCATTTTCTGCTCACTTGGCAAGGTGACCTGTATATAATATCTCTGATCTCTTACAAACAGTTCACTAGGCATTCTAGGATCTGCTGGTGGATGGGATGCATTTATGATCTACCCGTCCGTCATTTCCTTTTCTTATACAGGTTGATGGAAGAACCTGCTGCTTATGGGAAACTAGGACTTGCCAATCTTTTGGAGCTACGTGAAGAATGCCTGAGGGAGTTCCAATTTGTCGACGCCTATAGGTCCATAAAACAGAGGTAATAATCTATCTCTAAAAATTAGAAACTAGAGTTTGATGTTTCCATACATTCTTATTGCTACATATCATACATGTGACAGGGAAAATGAAGCGTCCCTTGCAGTTCTGTCTGACCTTCTCACAGAGCTTGATGGTATGGATGAGGTATAAAATTATATATTTTTGTTGTCTTGAGAACTTGGCTTGGTGCAAACATGCCACATTTGCTGTCTCGTTGTTTTAAACATGATCATAATAAACATCGTTTTGCTTTTCAATCATTTTCGGAAGTTCCCCCTTGGTGATGTTGCTTTCTTAACGATTAGCTATATGAATTCATTTTGTTTCTTTTGTAGGAATCGAGACTACTTTCTTTAATTGAAGGTGTTCTTGCTGCAAATATTTTTGATTGGGGATCTCGTGCATGCGTTGAGCTCTATCATAAAGGAACCATCATTGAAATTTATCGTATGAGTCGAAAGAAGATGCAACGGCCATGGCAGGCAAGAAAGGATGCTTTTGTTGAATGTATTGGAATATCATGATTTTGAGTTCTACCATTTACTATTCAGTGATAAGAAAATTGTAGTCAATAATTGTCCGGTGTTATGCTTTTAGGTGGATGACTATGATTTGTTTAAAGAGAGAATGCTGGGTTCCGGAGACAAGAAGCCTCGCCCTCATAAAAGAGCATTGCTCTTTGTGGACAACTCTGGTGCCGACATTGTTCTTGGGATGCTTCCACTAGCACGTGAACTCCTCCGACGTGGAACTGAGGTGATATTTTTTTGGATTGGAGCAATGTGGTGAATCACAACTTGTTGAACTTATCATCTGGAAGATACCTGTTCCACCTGGTTGAGCACCCAAACTTGATCAGGGGAAACAGCGCTCCATCAAATAATTTTAGAGGCCACCTTTTGCAGATACCATTCTTTAACCATACCAGTCATTGTTTTGTAGGTTGTATTGGTGGCTAACTCGCTTCCTGCATTAAACGATGTAACTGCTATGGAGCTTCCGGAAATAATAGCTGAGGCTGCCAAGGTTTGCATCAGATAATGGGATAAAAAACTCATCCATGTCCTTATTCTTTTATCACACCGTCTTCCTTTAATTTCTCTGCATCTCTGTTTTAATCAAGTATTTTTATGCAATCACAGCATTGTGATATCCTCCGCAAAGCTGCTGAAGCTGGAGGCCTACTAGTGGATGCAATGACAAACATCCAAGATCTTTCAAAAGATAGCTTGTCTTCAACTCCTTTAATGGTTGTTGAGAATGGATGTGGGAGTCCATGTGTAGACTTCCGACAGGTCAGCTCTGAACTTGCGGCCGCTGCAAAGGATGCTGACCTTGTAAGATACGATTACCATCAGTTACTTTGTTTCTTTCTTTTATTTTGATGATGAAAATGAACTTTCTAGTCATGTATAATATTGGTATGAACACTTTTCACTTGTTTTCATCTTTTCAGATAATATTGGAAGGGATGGGCCGTGCCCTGCATACCAACTTCAATGAACGTTTTAAATGCGATACTCTAAAGGTAATAGATAAATAGAGCAAAGAATACTGCTAAACTAGGTTCTACATATGAGCATGTAGAACTACATACTGTAAGAACAGATCCTTCTTACAGCCACAAGTTAATTGAGCACACTTGATTATTTATTTTTGCAGCTTGCAATGGTGAAGAATCAGAGACTGGCAGAGAAACTAATCAAAGGAAAAATATATGATAGTGTATGTCGATACGAAGCAGCAGCTGGTTGAAGTCTAAGGCTCGACGACAGCTGATATCGGTGTAGATATGTAATAAGCTTTCTAGAAATCGTAGTCAGGTTTTTTGAAGCAATTTAAGTCTTGACCAAAATATTTATGGTGAACGGAAACAGAAATACATTTTGTGCAATTTATTTAGAAATCAGAATTTCTTTAGTACTTTGTGTACATCTTCCCATTATTCAACTTTCTTAATGAACCGTAGGACAAAAAAATTCTCTATGCTTCTCCCATACCTGCACAAGCACTTCTTAGATTCACGTTTGACTGAACTCGTGGCCTTTACAATCTACTTTCATTGCAGTGGCGCGCCTTCTTATCTAATTCTAATGTAGCGTGTGGCTGAGAAACAGAGTAAAATCACCTGACAGTGTGTAATTTTATCGTCCAACGGTTCACTGTGGCATGTGGAGTTTTTTTCTAACCCAGACAAAAAATATTTCATTCTACAAACCTACTAATTAAAAAAAAACAACTAATTGTTCAATCAGTAAGTGGGTTATAATCCCAAAACTATCAGCATCTATATACAAAAACTCGAACAAAACAAATTATCTATAAAAACCCCCTTTGATTTAATGTGACTAATTACCCTTATGAGTTATATTATGCCCAATAAACCTAACAAATTCATCTCATCCCAGGTGAAAACCAAATTCCAGATCTAGATTAAAAAAAAATCGTTTTCTCTCTCTTTCACTCTTTCTCTCTGGTTTCCCCACCACTAATCAGAAGCTCCACTTCACCACCAGCCAATGCCACCACCACCAACAACAACACAACCACCAACTAGAAGCACCACCAGCCAACACCACCACCACAAGCAGCAACACAACCACCAACCACCAACTAGCAACACCACCAACCACCACCACCAACGAGGACCAGCAACAACCACCACCAACGAGCACCAACAACCACCACCACTAGCAACCAGAACTACCACCAACGAGCACCTCCAACTAGCACCGCCACCAACCAACACCACTACCAACGACTACCATGCACCATCAATACCATCGCCACCACCAATACCGAGCACCACTCACCATCACCAACCATCACTACCACCAACCAGCAACACCACCACCGATATCACCAGCAACATTGGTTTCAACGATAAAAGTAAGGCAGAAAAATGATGAAACCAAATTTGGTTTTAACATAAAATTTGCATTTCACCAACACAACTTCAACGAAGAAACCAAACGCACCAAATTGAATAAACTAGGAAAAATTTAGTTGAAACCAACTTTGATTTCAACATAAACGTATTGTTTCACCATTAAACTTTGGTTTCACGATAAAAAGTAGGCATAAATCAGATGAAACCGAATGTGGTTTCAATAAAACTTACTGTTTTCACCAACACAAAAATTGGTTTCAACGTTGTTTAGTATTTCTAAAATTTGATGAAACCAAAAAAAGTTTCATCATTTATTTGGTTCCACCTCATTCCAGATGAAAAAAAGAAAGATAAAACCAAAAAAAAATTCATCATTGTTTTGGTTCTGAAATTTCACCAACACAAAAATTGGTTTCAACGTTGTTTAGCTTTTGTAAAATTTGATGAAACCAGATTTGGTTTCATCATTTTTCAGATATTCCACCAACACAAACACTGGTTTCAACGTTGTTTAGTTTTTGTAAAATTTGATGAAACCAAATTTGGTTTCATCATTTTTCTGATGTTTCACCAACAAAAAACCCTAATTTCGAAAATGATGATGTATCATTATTTTTTGATGATGATTTTTGACGATGATGATCTGGAGGTGTTGGTGATGTTTGTAGAGGATAAAAGGAGGAGGAGGAGGTGTTGTTGATGGTGGATCTGAACATATAGTGTTGGGGAGAAAAGATAAGTAGGATGAAGCGATGGGGGGGTGGGGGGGGGGGGGGTGGGGGAGGATGTGTTGTTGGTGGGGGATCTGGACATAGAAAGAGAAGGAGGTGCTGGTGGTGTTGGTGGAGGATACATAGGTGTTGTTAGTGGCGGATATGGGTGACAGAGCTACTATTTGTGAACATAAAGGTAAAAAAAAAAGGTGTTGGTGGAGGAGACGGAGGTGTTATTGTTCCGGATCTGTATTTTCTCACTGGTCTGGTGGCGGAGGAGCTACTGTTGCTGGTGGTGATGGTGGTGGGGAAGAGGAGCCAGAAGAAAGAGGAAAAAAGAAAGGAGAGAAGAAGAAGAAGAACCCGATAAAAAGAAAGAAAGGGCAAGGGTGACATTTTAAAAAGTGGTAAAACTAAATTTAAACATTGTAATTGAAAATGAGGTTTTTATTTCATTTTTATTTCAAATGATTTTTATTTATAAAGAATAATATGGAAGGAGTTTTTGTATGCTAAGTATAGTCACCTTAATTTTTTTTCACTTGTTATGTTGTTTAATAGAGAACATTATTCTAACAACACTAAAAATTATGGCAATTGGTTATTTTCCAAAACGAATGTATTATTCTCGTGACCTTAATATACTATAGAGTCATCCTGAATAACAAGATCAAATTACCTTCGAGTAAAAACTCAAAAACAACTGATACCTCTCTCATTCAATAAAGTGTTCGTTTAAAAACACATTCACTTTCAATAAAGTGGTTCATAATGCAATCTCCATTATTGATAATTTGCTCAAGAGAGGATGTGACATCTCTTCTACCCAATGCAGTCTGTGTATAGGGGTTGATGAGAATGTTGACCATGTATTTCTTAATTATAATTTTTCAATGGTTGTTTTGAACTACTTCATGGACAGAATGAAGTCTACTTGGATTCATAAAACCACAATTCAACAACAACTCGCAAAGTGGAAATCACTCAAAGGGAAGAAGATCGTAAGGAAAGTATGGCATATACTTCCATTTGCAATAATCGACGCTCTTTGGAAAGAGATGAACAAGAGATTGATGGCACAACAAAGGCATAGGAAGGAAGAAATGATCATAATTGAAGTCAAGCAAAAGATTTATCAATGGGGATCTCTTAAAATTGGTTCAGTGGTTACACATTTAGAGACTCAGTCATAAGTTGGGAGGCGGTCATGGATTGTAACTAACTATTGAAGTTATGTATTAGGCTAGGAGTTTCATATTTCTTATATATTCTTCTTATTCTCTTTTTCTCCTTTCAATAAATGTAAACCTTTTTATAGTAAAAAAAATAAACTATTATTCCTCTGTGATCATAAACCATGATTGAATGAAAAAAAAAACCAACTGAAACTTGAAACATGGACAAATACAGAGGGGGCATGGGGGTCACATGACCCCATAAGTTTTTAAATTTATTATTTGTTATATGTTTTCTAATACATGTAGGTCTAAAATTAACCCATTTCCCTTATAAATATTTATTTTGAGAGATTTGAAGATACAAGATAATTTCTACTTAGTTTTAAAACTAACTTTACCTCATTCCCATACTAGGGTTTAATCCGTGCCATAATGGCACGAGAATTGATATTTGTCGTAACGTAAATCTTGACCCTCATATAACAATAATTGTTTTAAAAAAAATTACCCATGCATTTTTAGTCACATAAGTAAGATATCTTGAGTCCTTCGGCGACATGTAATCAACTATGCTTAATAGATTAATAGAAACTTGTACTTATTGACAACCATAATACACTGAATCGTTACAATAAACCAAAACCCGGTCGGTGTCCACCAACATCATTCCTGGTTCGGCTTCGATATCGCAGTTCTCAAAATAAAAGAAAAGAAAAACTAAAGAAATTATGTTTTCTTATTGAACTACTAAGAAATAAAGTAACATGAATACATGATAATTGGTTTCATACATGGGTTTAAACATACAACATATAATAATATGATAAAAAGAAATAATTATTGAAAATAATTATTGCATAGTCAGAAGTACTCCCAAAACACTGGTTTGAAAACTTATGAATGGTGAAACCACGCCATAACAACACTCCAAGCTCCCTATACTGTAACCATTTCGATGGTACCCTATGATTAATAACACCCTTCGACGAAACCTATGGTATGTGTATTTGAATGACAATTAAGACAAATGTGAATGTATATTGCAAATCAATAGTTTAAGTAATCCGAGGGAAGATAATATCATATGGTAAAATAAGTAGTTGATATTGAAACAATTTTCATGAAATTTGAGTGAAAGAGATCGAGTTGCAGAAACAATTGATGTGGCGATAGATATAACTGAGTGAATCTGTAAATGATTCCAATATTCAATACCTAATTTTTTATCTTCAACTCCGTTTTCAAGTATGAAATAAAATTTCCCTACACCTATTTATATAGACTTCATATATTTCTGCTATCAACTATACTACTATATGACATGATAATGTCTCGCCAGATGGTAGACGAACCTAGATATGTATTGAAAATATGTCAATATCAACATTCCAGAAAGAATTAAAATAAAAAGCTACATTCTAAAGAATCAAATGAGATAGCTTACCCCTCCTCCTCCAGAGTCAATCAAGAATAAAAACTGTTTGAAGCATGCTCTACAGACAAAATCTGTTGTAAATCCATTTCCAATCAAAGGAACTTCGCCAGATAAAATGGCGTATTTCAGTCCCTGCGGTGCGAAACTCAGATATGTAACACCATAAATACCACCATAGCTCTACAAAGTAAAGCTGCACTATGAATTTAGTAACATTACAACCAGCAAAAGTTCTCAAGTTATACATGGAAGCAATAAAAAAGGATTCAAAATAGAAAGTTTAAGCTTTACTTCTCCAGTAAGCACCACTTGAAATCAATAACACAATGAAATGCAAAAAGAGAGATCGAACTTGCATCAGCATTGGGGTAATGAATTATGAGACAAATTTCTCCCATGTGTCTAAAATGTCCAAAATAACATATTGTTTCAAGATAAACTGAAGTGAGCAATTTATAAAGCAAAACAAAGATTTCTAGGATTACCTGCCACCCTTACACTTGATATTGGCCAAGTTGAGTCATCAAGATCTTGAGAAATAAACTTTTGGAATTGAACTCTACAAACAACAAACACAAAATGATTATTAGAACACTCTAAAAATCATTAGGGGTTTTCTTGTTACATGTTTAGCTAAAAACTTACTTCCCGCTGCCAATCAAGTCATCATTCTTGAGGGTCTTACTATTCCAGTGTATATCATTCAACTCTTGAAGTCAATTTCTTAGGGTTTTTATATTGGTTCCGCATTCAAATTGATGATAACTGTGATTGCTTTCAGTTATCTGACACAATGAGCCCGAAGATCAGAGTGCTTTTATGAAGGGGTTTCATGCCCTTGATATTTTGTGATAGTTTTACCCTAAATCTAGTTATAATCAGAACCGTAGTTAGAAGAAAAAAAACAGTCGATTCTAATAGGAGGTGAAAAAAACAAAATTTATTTTTTATGAAGTGACAAACCCTAAATCTAGAGAGAAAAGGATGTGTCTAACTTCAGATCATGTCTTGAACAACCGATATCAATAGAAACCTCTGATCTGGAGCTGATAAAATCAAATTTCTCAAAGAAAATACCGAAATAAAGGCTTATATCAAAATGATTATCTGATTAAGTATCTTCATCGAATTCTCTGTTTAGGGTGAGTATAACAATTAAAATACAAAGAAGAAAATGAAACCTAGATCGGTAAAGGTATTGTTCTCTGCACATTCCCTGTCTTCTTCTGCCTGAAACAACACCGAAAATACTTTACAAATGTAAAATGACTACCTACTCTCTCGGACGGCTGTGTCTTTTGTCAAAAAAAACATCAATCGTTCATCTATCTTATCCATAGAGAGATCCGAACCCACACCCTATTCCTGAACAAATCCCAGCCGCTTTTTGTCTCTTCCAAAATTAAATCCTGACCCCTCTTTATCTAAGGTAAGTGGTCTATATTTTTTTTGTATTCTTGATTGTTCTTCGCACACCCCCTCTCTTCTTCTGCCTGAAACAACACCGAAAATATTTTACAAATATAAAATGACTAGCAATGCCCTCAGACGATTGTATTTTTTGTCAAAACAAACATCAGCCGTTTATCTATCTTATCCATAGATTCAGACCCACACCCTATCTCTGAACAAATCCCAGCTGCTATTTGTCTCCTGCAAAATTAAATCATGACCTCTCTTTATCTAAGGTGAGTTGTCTACCCTTTGTTTTGTATTCTTGATTGTTCTCTGCACATACCTTTTCTTCTTTTGCCTGAAACAACACCGAAAAGATTTTACAAATATAAAATGACTACCTATGCCCTCGGACGGCTGTGTCTTTTGTCAAAATAAACAACAACCGTTCATTTATCTTATATATGGAGATATCCAGACCCACACCCTATCCTTGAACAAATCCCAACCGCTCTTTGTCTCCTCCAAAATTAAATCCCGACCCCTCTTTATCTAAGGTAAGTTGGCTACACTTTTTTTATTTTTTTATTTATATTTAGTTTATGTGTAATAAATTTCTTGAAAATGATGGATCATAATCGGCTAGTCACTAAAGAAAAATTTGGTGACCAATTTGGCATGTTATGAAAATAATTTGGATTAGGAAATAGTTATTGTGAGGGTAATGTTCCGTCTACAATAACTTATTTGAGATGGATGACTTGGTCGGTAAATTTTTTGGAGGCAAGGATATTTATAGAGACAATTTTACTTAATTTTTATAAGTACTTTTAGAGACAACAATTAGTTATTAATTTTTTGTTCTAAGAAGAAATTATTCATTGCTAAATTATTAAATGACAAAATTATTTCTTCACTATAAATTTTTTTGAGACGAAAATTTTGCTGCTAATTTTTTTTCTGAGACGAACAAATTTCGTTGCTAAAATTGTTTTAAGTGATACAATTATATCCTCACCAAAAATACCTAGAGTGACAAAATTCTAGGTCATAAAATCACTGAACGATGTCAAATCTATTTGAAAAAATATTTTTTGTGGCAATATATTATTGTTGCTAATAAATAAATTCGGTGATAATTTCTTAAGGTTGTCATAAAAGACTTTCTACGACTTACGATAAGTGATGAAATTCTAGATTCTTTTTGTAGCGAAAAAATGAATTTTCGTGACACGATTATTTGCCACTTATAGCCATTTTTTTATAGTGAGCACTACTAATTAACGTTATCGCCTCCTCCACCGCCCACCAACATCCACCTCCATTACCGCCACCGACTCCCCAACCACATCTACTACCAATTTCCATTGATATATTTAATTATTAATAAATTTTATTATATATATATATATATGGATAATTAATAATATAGGAAATTAATTAAAAAATTAGTATGAGATATTTATTTGGATAATTAATGACATTATAAGAAATTAATGGAACATTAATTGTGTGTAAATTAATGGGACGTTAATAATTTGATTGTAAATTAAGACCGTTGGATGTGTTCTCATTGAACCACAACCATTAGTTTATATCATCCATAAACAAATCCAACCCTCTATATCTCCTCTACATTCAGAAAGAAATCATGACCACTATTTATATATTCCCTAGATAAATCCGGACCCACACCCTATCCTAAACAAATCTCAACCGTTTTTTATCTCCCCACAAATTAAATCCTGACCACCACTTACCTAAGACAAGTTGTCCAAACTTTATTTTATAATCTTGAAATAAATAAAAATTTACCTAAAGATATACATTGGATCCCTATTTAATAGAAAAGGAAGTGCTTTTTCCTTTAATGTTTTATTCATCTTTTAAAGTTTAGAGATATTATCATCTTCATGTTCTAATTCTTCCATGCAGTATTTTAATTTAGTATTACATTGGTGTATATGATTTTTCCTACTATATTTTTATTTATGATCATTTTCAAGAACTAAGTAAGCCCCATCAAAATTTATTATGGATTCGCCATTGATTGGAAAAAATTTCCATTAAAACCACGATTACAACCAATTAGAAACAAATTCTTAAGAGCTCAATTTTAGTAGGTTTTGTGAATTTTTTTGGAGAAAAACATCACCTACATTTCAATTCGAACAAATTCAAGAACATAACATAATTTTTGCATGAACTAAAATCAATGGTGAATATAAGATTCAAATGTAAAAAACAGGTAACTAGAAAAAATTGTTGTTGGTGATTCACAAAATACAGTATCAGTTGTCGAAACGAATTAAAACAACTACCGAAGAAACACTGAGAAACAACAAAAGATACAAAAACAACTAGTACATATACCAATTCTCTTCTTATTTATTTTTTTCATTATTGATTTGGATTCAGTAGACATGACTTATTTTCTTGATGTGCATTACGTTATCCGTGGACCCGTTGTTGTTCTTATAATTATAATTGTGATGTGTTGTTCATGTGTACATAATGTGTTTGCTCATGTTAGATATTTTTTATAAACTCATTTACTTGATTTGACTGATTGTGCATATTGGTTGTACAAATATTTAACAAAAAAACACGATTGAACATATTTTCCATACAGATCGAGGTTGGAGAGCAAGTCCCCGAAGAGTGCGAGGTTCTTGATAAAGAGGATTAATGGTTGAGTCAGCAGTAGAGGAGGAAAATGATTGCAATAACGTGGGTGATTTTTTTTTAATAAATATCGATAATTTTTTCGATATCAACCTAAGTAAATACACCTTTTTTTTATCTTTAAAGAAACCGTAAAAACTAAACAAGCAAAATGATCTAGATACAACCAAAGATCAATCTTGAACCAACTATAGAATCAATCAAGGTGTGATTAACATAAACGTGTGTTACTTTTATTATAATAAAGACAAAGTAAATCACACATCTGAATATGTAAACGAGGAAAACTTCAATCTTGTAGAAAAATTTCGGGACCTAGTCCATATATGAATACTCAACGCATTAAGCCGATACACAATACCTACAGTACAACCTCGTGTAGTTGAGATTAAGAAAGTTAAACCCTAGTTACCCAGCTTTAACAATATTCCTTTTTTGAAACATCTAACAAAATTTACATTCTCTATATACGCTTGAATACTAAATATCCTAGAAGAATATATTTTATTTTATAGGAATAGATATAGTTGATCTCCTGAATGATTATTAAAAACATATGCTACCAACCTTCCATCTAGTAAGACAAGATTTTTTTGGATCGTATTCCAAACTCTAAATGACTAAATATGTTTGGTAACTAAACTCACTTCCCAATCACAATACCAAAGTATATTATAAAAGGAAAGTAAGGATCTTCCAGTTAAGATATATAGTCCAATGATATACCAGACATGAAACTTCTTGGTTAAGAGATCAATCAAGAAAATGAATATAAATAATCAATCTTGACTACATGGCTTATGTTTGTAAAAGAAAAATACTTGCGGATCTCACAAGACTTATGTTTATCGAAATAAACCACTTGTCAATCCTAGAGAATCAAGTCAAAAAAATTCACACCAAGATAATAACAAAAAGAAAAGTCTTCGAATCTTCAAAGTCTCCAGTCTTCAATTTACTATTCAAAGTAACCGCTGCAAACAACTTGACTCCTCTATTGATTTTTCACACATAACAGAGTCTGTTAATATTCGCAAATCAATACATCTATCACACAGATCAAGAATCACTTAGGTATGTGATACTCAAATCT
Organism: Papaver californicum; assembly: GCA_023531435.1. NCBI lineage: Eukaryota > Viridiplantae > Streptophyta > Magnoliopsida > Ranunculales > Papaveraceae > Papaver > Papaver californicum. The sequence continues at coordinate 2,118,639 of JAJJMC010000373.1, read as the reverse complement.
TCAAACAAACTTGAGTGGCCTTATATCAGATAAAGTACAATGGGATAAACAAGGTTGATCTAACGAAGATAACTATACCATTAGTTCATAACAAGTAATAATCAACAAAAAATAAATATCAATCTAGCTTTCTACCAACAGTAAAACTAGAGGCTTCTTTATCCCAAAGAATACTTTAAACGAAAGGTAACACAGGATGTTTAACCTAATAAGATTACTCCCCTTTCGTTCAAGTTAGCTTTTTCACACGACAAAGGTGTGTTCTGGGATGAGTTTGTAAGAATACAAGACTCCCTATTTATAAATGTTACCAACAAGGCATTGTTTGAAAACAAGATATACTAATTTTGAAAATCCTTAAGATATATAATAAATGTATATTTCCAAAATTAGCAAAGAGCTAACATTTTCCAATTCATAATCAAAATATCTCATAGTATGATAACTAAGATTATTTAGCACACATCCATGTACTTGACTAATATAGCCACTAGAGGTATGCAAACCTCTAGGAATAGAAAGCATATAATTTTGATACCATAAATGATATTATATTACATGATCTTGCCTTGAGTTTCAAAGGAGTATACTTGAACAATAAGATATTTGAGTTTAGCACATGTTCAAAAATTATGTCGATATTTATGAATATTCTCAATCTAACTCGTGTACATCTTGATGTTTGTAGAAACCCGTGAAGATAACAGACAAATCGAAAATTTAAAAAACAAGTTAGACATAATCAGGGTCGGTCCTGACTTATGACAGGTCCTGGGATCGATCCTTTTCGCAAGGGATCGGTCTTATTTATAGGATCGGTCACTAATCCTTTTTTGACTTCGAAACAAGTTTCGTAAGTCTACTTCCTTAAACTATGTTTCTGAAATTGCTTTCTAACATATTTTTTAAAGTACAGGTTCACCCGGAAGTTCAATACACTAAATAATAACAAGTTGCCAATTAGTGCAATGTCGGAAACATAAAGTCTATAGATAAACTATACTTTGTAATTCCATATACTTAAGGTATCGAAACAACTATTGTATATCTTTTATTTTGACACTTTGATCATATTATAATGACCAAGTCACCAATGTTAAAGTATGGTAACAAACTTAACTTTGCATGTCATGCTTTCAATGAATACATACTTGTAAGAACAAGTATAAGAATGAAATACGTCAAGTCTGTAATTAGTAACCTCGAACTGAAGGATGATATCTTCGTTGTCTTTGATATATCTTCAGGTCTTCATAAGTAATATCAAGTATCAACATTTTTGTCTTCCTAGTATAACCTAACGAAGTTGACTTAATAATATACTCAAACGACTCGAGCTTTAGAACTAAACTTGACATACAAACGCTTGGTGGGTTCAACTGAACAATGCTCTAGCAATCTCCCCATTTGTCAATTTTAGTGACAAAACTTTTTACATAAGGAGAATACATGAATTAATGGAAAAATTACATAACATAACAATCTCTTAATTATATCTTCATACGCTTGATCCAAGTTTCAACAACCAATCTGACCTGAAAAATACTCAAAGTAAATATCGACGTTGAAGCATAACAAGTAATGATACTTTTATTTTACTCTGTAGTACTTTTCAGTTATATATATACTTTTAAAAACACATATGTTCTTTCTCAAGTGATCATAAGCACTTTATACTCCATATGTTTTTCCCCTTTTTGTCATAGGAAATGACAAAGTTCCAAACCAAATATAACAAGTATTTTGAAAGAAATTCACAAGTTCATAAGAACTCGACTCAACTTATAAGATTCTAAGCCAAAATAAGGAGTTCTAACATACCATCTTTGATAAGACTGCTAAGATCAGAATTAACTTAGAGAAGGCAATTACCCGAAGCGATTCACATTTGATTTGATAAGCCTACTAAGATCATAATTAAATTATTTACTTATCATGAACATGATTAATCAAATTAATTGTCCCTAAATTTCATGAGTCCTACTAAGGTAAAAATTAACTTAGTTCCTGTTCAGGAAAAACAATTAACCAGAGTAATGCTTCCCTAGATTCGATAAACCTAACTAAGATCACAATCGTTCGAGTTAGTTATCAAGAAAATAATTATTAAAAATAATTCTTCCCCCAATTTCCACAACCACACTCCCCACAAAGATATATCATTAAGCACAATTCAAAATAAAACTCTCCTTATGTTTTTGTTATTCCCTGCAATAAAGAGAACAACACAAAGCAGCCTTTACCAGAGAATGGTCAAGAACATGATTTTAGTCATCACATACAAAGGATACAAACTAAAACCGAAAGCACCTAGATGCACACCAAAATATTCATTTACCGACATTAATGAATATTATTATATGTGACTTATATACAAGATAAACCATTACAACTTTCCTATTATCTTGAAGTAGCACAAGTATATGATATGAAGATTAGCTACACTCGAAAAGTCACTAATTGTAAGAAAGTAAGACAATATAAGAGACTGAAACACTATGGTTTATCTCAGAACTCAATACATCAGAAATTTTCACAGATAATCAAGTATTTCAATCACCTTTATCATATAGAAAATGAAAATACAAAGCCAACGTAAAAATAATGAGGTCATTCCGAGCTCGGGCTAAGATGTTATAAGTAAAACATTTTTACACTATCTTCGTGTAGATTCTGGGACCAATTCAAAGTCTAGGAACGATCCTAGGATCGATCCCAGAACTGAAGAAAGGTCAGAGTAGCCCCAAAAACTGTTTTGTACATAAATTTTTCATATGATGTCCGAATTGAGTGATTCTTGGATCGTTTTAAACCTATAATCAATAGATACACATATAAACAGTAACATGCCCTGTTTTATGTGCTTCATTACCATCCATGATCATACTTGGTGAGGATGCATTCACCAACACAATCAGGTTGTGTTGGGGAGAATTTTATCTTGCTCACCACAGGTTAAAGAACCGGAACCACCTGAAACGTGAGAATACTCAAAGTTCTTCTTCCTCATATACTTGTTCTTTAATTTTGGAACAATAAAGAGGGAATGCTCTGGAGATTCACTTGAAAAGGATGTCTGAACATTTTCTTTTACCTTTTACAAGTCACGTTTTGTCTAATCAGGAATATCAAATCTTGTTTTTGTACTTACAAAGTTGTTTCTCTTTTTATCATATGGATCATTATAAATGAACTTTGTTGGATGTCGAGAGGGAAATCTTTAATTATCATTATATTAATTCTTTTTCTTAAATTTCGGACAATAAAAACTTGAGTTTTTAAAGGAGGAAGCCTTACTATTCGTAGTAAGTTTGGCAAATTGAATAAGCGCAAAACCAAGTACATCTTGAATTTCGTAAATGGCTTTCTTATTCTTTTTATAAACTATGCACCCCCTTTGCAAGTATCCTTTATTTTCACCATAAAGACAATTAGTAACATAAGAAATTTGATGCTTAATGTTACCTTTTTATAGATCCACTTGCATTGTAGCTTGATGGATTTTATGTTTCCCATAATTTGCTGAAAATAAAGATGTTGCACATTTGTTGTTTGTTCAAGAGCATCCTTTGGTGGAAACTTTAGAAGCAATTGTTTTGGCAGAGTTTTTAGGCTTTACAAACTTTGTATCTTTGTTGGAATTCGAAGTTTGTATACCTTTATATCCCAATCCTCGTTTGTCATGATGAACTCTAGTTGTTTCCAACATTGAGTCCAATTGGTTTGGGCTATTATACAACCATTTTATACTCATATTTTCCTCTTCCAACACTTTCATCCTTCTGAAAGCATTAACTAGGTCAACGTTAAGTTGTTCAATTTGAAATTTAATATTTTCGTGTCCAGATTCAATAGACTTATTCATCTCAATCTTCTTCAAGTTCTCTAGCTCTGTATTGAGTTTCAATTCTCTATCATGATCTTCAAATATTTGATCTCTGTAACAATCAAGTAGCTCATGAATAATATCTTTATCACTAGCCTTGATAACCTGTCTCAACATTTCGATCTCTATTTGAGTTATATCACGTACCAGTATTACTGACTTTGGTTTCATAACCGATATTTATTTCTTCAGAGCATCTCTTATGTTGTCGTCAATATCTTTTTCATATGCATATTTGAGGATTACAGTGTATGCTTTGTCCTCCTGATCATTGGAATGTTCAAGATTATCATCATTATGATTTAAATGCTCTGCACATTTTTATATCTTATGAGAAGGAGAGAATGTATATTTAGAATATCTATTTTTCTTATATCTTAAGAACTTTTTAAATTCTCATGCAGATGCCTCGTTATAATAACCTCAGTTTGTGCCTCACAAGAATTCTTTGCTGGAGAAACAGTATTAAGCATAGCTTTAAGGGTTATACTCAACTCATTCTTAGATTGGTATTCATGGTCAAAGATCTTTAATTTACCAACTTGACAACTTCTTGATAGTGTGGAAATATCATTTTCTTCTGTGATAACATGCTTCTTGGACTCTTATATTGATGGTAAAGACCTTAGAATTTTACACACAACATCCTAACTTTTCCTAATACAAAAGAGGTATTCACTATTTTAGAAAAAAATTGGTTAAATTCATCAAAGGTTTCTTCTTCATTCAAGCAAAGGTTTTCCCATTGAGAAGATAGGGTTTGAAGCCTGGCTTCCTTTTCAACGGTATTCCCTTCAAATACGGCCTTAGGAATTTCCCAAGCCTCTTTTGATGTTGCATATGTGGTTAAGTGATGATAGAGATCTTGAGATATATCATGTGGTGTTTTAAGGGAAAAAAAGATAAAGTGAAAGGGTAAATTGTAATGAATACGAGAGATCAAAATCGTACAAGGTTATCCTAAACCAATAAATGGTTGTTCAAGACTTGTTTCTGTCACAAAGGAGGAAAAAGGCCGATCTTAGAGAGGAAGCAGAGAAACATGAGATTAGAGCATAATGAATTCTAGTTGAAGTATACAAGTTTTTGTGGTTGAGTTCAAGTAAAGAAGGTTAAAATTTTTATGATAACTCGATAAACCTCGATAAACTTAGCATGTTCTTTGAAAAAAGATGAAGTGATTTATTTATAGTGTTAAACTCTGATCTCCTAAGAAATGGAATAGGTGGAAAGGTGGAGAACGTGGTTGAGATCGTTTCTACTATTGTAAGGAGGATTCTAGAAACTGTAATGCTAATTAACTCCTCATACACTAATGTTCACACGACTTAAGTCTTTCTCATTATGGGTATTTAAGTTACAACGCACAGGATGTAAACCTCCATACGAATACCCTAATGCGTATCCCCCTGTAACATATTTGATGTCTCATAGATTTGATGGTTTGATTATATGAATGACCCTTATGATTAATTAATTGATTAGGTAGCATGCTCCGACTGTTAATTAATTAAGTATACCAACTACTAGTGTTAGGTATAGTACGGTTAATAAATCTATCAATAGCTTTGTACATCGAGTAAACCATATTATTCAACCTTGTCTTGGCATTGTATCTTAATAGTTCCATCCGTGTGCATGGTGGTGCCATTACTAGTAATTTATGCCAGATGATGGCGGTTGAGTAAGATGGTACTCCTCATCAAAGAAATTCATGGAAAAGCTTCAAAGAATTTGTCCGTTTATAGTGTTTCATTGCTAGTAATTTATGCAGAACCTTCAATGAATTATTCTGTTTAGAATGTTTCATCTGCGCAGACTCCAGATAGAATGATGAGCTACTCAACCTAGCACCTCATCAGCACTTTGTGATCTCTTGAGTGCTAATTCTATCAATCATGAGTGTGACATCAGAAATACGAACTAAGCTCACTTATAATTTGATTTGCAATTGGTACCATTCTTTCTCCCGTAAACAACAAGTCCATAAAAACATCATCATCAACAAGTGAAGCATCACAAGTTTGAATAAAGTTGAAGAAGTTCAAGGTTTACGACCAACAACAAAAGGAGCAGATTTTATATCCAAGTGAAGACTAAGTACAAGAGCAAAGAAAATAAAGGAACTAAATTTTTGTGAAGTTTATGAATACCGAGACAATACAAGTCGTAAAGAATCAAGTGGTAAAGTCCTTCTCCCACGACCATATTAGTTCATTATTTTTTTTGTAGTTTGTATCTCATTCTTAGTATCTTAAAAAAATATATATATATTGATAGACACATTTTTGTGTCTGAATTGCACTCGATTATCTATTTTGATAGTGTTCAATTTTGTACTTATTATAGCTTTTTATGTCTTTGTAGCTATTTTTAAGAAATAAATAATTTGGGAAAAATCGGATCGAAAAGTGATAAAGGCATCCTAAAAATTACTAAAGGACCCATCAAAGTTGATAAAGGCACCCACAAGTTGGATTGGGGGAACCTCCCTTTTGAATTTGAAACCGAAAATGGCGGGAAGAAGTATTGTTACGTGAGAAAACTCCTGTGAGTTGGTTTGTACGTGTTTTTAGTGATTTGGGGTAATTCTAATTCACCCAAGTGAAGTTAAACAACCAGGATAACATCAGTACACGTCACAAGAAGTGTTTCACCCGCAAAAATTGGCTATAGGAATGAATCTGGACGGAAAAACAGAGTTCTTCTCTGTTTCAGATATCACAAGATTTGAGAGTGATTTGGACTTGTTCCTTGAGTCCTTATCGGTTAGAAAAGGTCTCTAGGGATTACTAACTCTATACATACCAAAGAGAATCAATGAGAAAGCCATAGGGAGAGAGCCGCAGCGAAGAAAAAGTTTACAGAAAAAAAAAGTTTTCTGATGGTGAAAGAAAAAAAGAAGAACATAAGGCGTCAGAAAAGTGTTATTCTTTCTATCGCTGAAGCTGTCCTATTTCAACAGCACCTGAAGTCCATTCTTTTCTCCCGTTTTCTTTGCTTTCTTCTGTAACGCAGAAAACACTTCTCTGTAACGCTTATAAGCGTTTCTTTTTTCCTGTGTTACTATTATTTCACCATTGTAAGCACTTTTTGAGATATGAAATATATTTTTGAGGGTGTTTCCAATACAATGAGTTAATCACCATCACTAGGGCGACGGAGGAAGCTATTTCTACAATAACAAAGTGGTAACTCCTATTTTATCTATTTTTTGTAATTCTTTTAATATTATTTGCTTTGAATTAAAATTCAAAAAATGGTTTTTATCAAATAATTGTGTTTTCTTTTGATGGGTCATGCTTAGTTTTAAACTTTTGATGTCTCATACTTTCGATTTACAATTATTCTTTCAAAAATCTAACTTTGGCCATATTTAGAATAAGTTGAATACAGGAATTGTAAGATTTTATCACTTGAAATATTGGTTAATGGTTGAATCCTTAGACCTAGTTCTTCCCATCAATTTGAAATCAAGTTTGTTTTAATCTTTTTTATTTTTAGTTATTAAAAATTAGGTTTAAAAATCGAACTTTCGCAAGTCTGAGTATCGAACTCTTTTTACCACTGTTTTAAAACTACATCAATTTTTGGCGCCGCCGACGCGGACATGTTTTTAGGTTTAGAGTCTTAGATTTATTTTTAGGTTTTTATTTTTATTTTTAGTATTATTTATTATTTTGTTCTATTTTACGTTTCTTTGGGTATTTCTCTTTTTGCTACAGGTTTGGATCTTGGTTTGAAAGGAAATAAAGCAAAAGACTTTAGTGATTAAAGACTTGAAGTTAAAGTTAAGGACTCGGAGTTAAAAGTTAAAGCTTAAAGAACGGAGAAGAAGACAAAGACTTTTATTTTAGATTTTATTTTTATTAATTAGATTTATTTTCTTTAGATTTTATTTGTTTAGAAAATTGTATTAGAAATTTTTATTATTTCTGTAATATTTCTTTTATTTTTGGACACTTTTTGGACTTTATTTTTTATTATTTTTAAATATTACGGAAGGGTAATTTAAATATAAACTGCTACAGGGAAGGACGACAATTACGATATTGTCTCGGCCCCTCGGGTTCGCACACTGACACAGGAGTCGGTGGCCCGAGTCGACTACAACAAATTCATCCACCTTCTGGTACGGGAGGTAAGACTCGATCAACCCACGAATCCCCTGCAAGTGGCTTTACTGTATTCCTTCGTGTGCATATATGTTGAGGAATTGAATATGGACTTATTTTTCTAGTAAAGGGCAAAAACTGGCCATACAAGATAAAGACTCGGATTTCATCACCGTTTCCTTCTTGCCCGCTTTAGGAATACGTTACCAAACGCGAACCTAAACCTTAAAATTTTGACTAAAAGGGACCGATAGGGTAACGAGCTTATAGGAAACTCCTTCAAAAGGACTGTATTGGTTACTTTGTTATCCTAACTCGAAGTTCAAGAATATTATTTCAAGTTGATTAGAGACGCCTTGTAACCCAGGGAAAAGTTGCCTAAGAGACAGGGTTATCAAAGCTCTTTAGAGATTATCCTGTTTCTCTTCGACTTAATCTAATTCGGATCGTTCTAAGAGGTTTGCTAAAACTATAACTAGTTGCCTTTCGAAAGAATAGAAGCTGGTCTAGAAACAATTTAAGTGGATCCATCATGCTTTTTGTTTGCTAGATTTAATAGGTTTGATTTGGTTGAGTCGGCCTTTTTTTTGTATGTTTAGAACCCCTTCATGTTAGGATTTATTTTCTTATATTTTTTTAGGAAGTTTTTAGAAAATATCGATTTGGTATTATAAGGACCAATACAATGAATTCCGACTGAATTTTAAAATATACATTATCCATATTATCAACATTGTGTGGATAATAGTCAGGATTATCGCCAACCTTTTGGAAGTTATTACTCATGCCAGTGTGATCCCAATTACTATTCGTACATACACCCGTCTTATGAACATGAAAGTGAGCAAAATTCTAGTTCTTTGTCTTGGAGGGATGCCCTAAAGCAAATGCAATCTAGTACTCCCCATGATGATTCGAGTTCTTTGTCTTGGAGGGATGCCATAAAGCAGATGCAATCTAGTACTCCTCATGAACCTTTTATGCCTCTGGAAGAATCACATGAGCAGTTGCAAACCAGTACCCCTTATGATCCATTTGATTTTCTAAAAGAATCCCTCAGGGAGTTGACTGAGAGTACAAAAAGGTTTGGATTAAGTGTAAATGAAATTTCTGCAAAGAATAATATTGCTCAAAATGATCTTGATTGCCAATATAGTGCTACCCTTGATGATTATTCACCTAGTCAAGAGGACGAGGATAGAAGTGGTAACACTAATTATTTAGACGAGGTTCAAACATCTTCATGTTTTTATGATGATGAGGATAATATTGGTGAAGAACTTGAAATATACAGGCAAAGTGATCAAGAAATTATCACTCCAATTGTGCTTCATGATGATAGTCTTATTTCTGGTTCATATCCAAATAATTTTAATGATTATTCACCTTTCAAAAGGAAGAGGATTTGACTAGAGATACCACTGATTTAGACGATGTAGAACTTTCTTGTTTAGAAGCCGATAATGGTTTAGAGGAATGGGTTTGTCCTGAGAATACTGTTTTAGAGTCCAACGATTTAGAAACAATAGTCTTAGATAACAAAGATAGACCTGTAGAGATTTTAAATATGAGTGAGGATGCACCACTTGATTATAACTCAGAAGAAGCAATTGACCATTTCTATGAATCTGATGATCTAGAAATTAGGGGAATTGTGACTAGTCTATCTAGAGACACCCAAAATTCTAAGTTTGGGGGTGATTATCATTCTCCCTGTGTTTTACCTTTGACTCTTTGAAAAGTCCCTCACTTGGGACTTGATGTTTGTGCCTCTACCATATTAAGAGACTATCTTCAAGAACTGTTTCCCGAGCCTAATCATGTCTAGAAAGAAGTTCAGTTGTTAGAAACCCATCCTCTGGTCGATGTGGTTTACCTAAGCGATAATACCAAGTTTGACTTTGTTTTCCCACCAAAATATTTTCTTCCATATGTGGGAACATTTCAAATGTGTCAGTTATTGAGTTTTGAGACTAAGCGTAATTACTTTATGGAATTAGAATCGACACATTTGCTTAAGAATGACTACTTTCATAGTAGTCAAATGTGTGAATCAAATATAATTGACTTTGAGGATCCACAATTATTCAGGTTATTATTATGTGCTTCTAATTTCTTAGTTGAGTTACTCCAGACTCTACAACCTGATCATGTTGATCCTGCTTATGAGGGAATCCACCCCATGAAAATATTTTATCTAGACCCTTTTATAGAGCCTGAACCTGAACAACATCTAGAAGTAGTTATCTTAAACAGAAAACTAGATAGTGGATGTGCTCAATTTGTTCATTTTCTTGGCCTGTTGCAGTTTTCTCTTATTTGTGATAGCATTATTTGATTCAGATGACCCACAGTTGTTCCAACTATTGCTATATGATTTTATAAGGTGACTAATTTTTTTTTAGTCTGGCTGAAGACTTTAAACTTAGCACCTCTTGGGAGGTAACGCATGCTCATGCGACATGGTAATATCTTTCCTTAACTCCTTTTCTTGAAGTGGTAACAGTTTCCCCTTGTTTATATAATTTATCATTCATCTTTAGAACATTGAGGATAATGTTTGATTTAAGTTTGGGGGTAAGGGAGAAACTTTTTAGTGGAATAATAAAAACTCCAAAGTCTAGAAGCTTGTGAACAATTCAGGATGACACTAACCATTCTAGGTAGATGGAAACTTAGCTCTTTTTCTATAGGAATTGGTGTGCCCAATTAAATGGTCTATTCATAAAAGGACATAGTTCAGGTGTTAGAAATAACATGATAGTTGTCACCATATCCCGGAGTCTATCTCAACCATATCACCTTTTGTTTTTATTTTTACAATTTGTGTTTCTCTAAGTGATTTGGTGGGGCCTAGTACCAAATTGTTATCGCCGCCAGGATGAAATAGAGTGTTGAGATCAAGCCCCATTTCTAATTCTTGTTCAAAAAATAAAAATAAAAATAATAAAAATAAATAAATAAATCGAGAATTGACAATTTGATAGCAATATGTGTGTGTTCTCCCTGTCTCCCTCGCCTAAGCAAGCGTGGTACGCAGGATCCATGGGAACTATCATGTAAGATGCTGATAAGGACCATGCGCTTGGATTCAATTTGATCCAATCATGTTGTCAGTACATTTATAATTGTTTTATTTACAATAAATCGATCGATTGGACCCTTGTATATACCAGTTGAGTCGATATTAGTGGGAACGTACCTCAATCCATTAGGATTCATCCTGGCACTGACCTTCAGACAAATATGGGAAACACCGTTCACCTTAGTCAACACACGCAAACTTCATTTTGTCTATTTCCATCTTCTAAATCTATTCATGTGATTGAACTTTATAGATTCTGAATATCGTGGTTGAACAACTATCTAAGTAGAGCTTTGTTATCTTATATATGAATTTTAGTACGCTGAGTGCAAACTCGTGTACAACAATTAGACTCATATAGGGTAATGATTCCCATAGCCGAAGAATTTAGTATGCAAACTAAATAGCTTGTTTAGTATCTATCCTCGATCGTCCACGAGTAGCTAAAATTTGGAGTAAAGGTTTTGTGGGTATACCTCTTGTAAACCCTCACGAGACAAAACTAGACCACTAGGGATACCTAGAGGTTCAAAGGCTTATTATATATGCTAAATATAGTCGCGATTCCAGCGAAAGTGAGTTAGGATTTTATTTTATTTGCTCGAGAACTAGCAAATAGTAAGTTTGGGGGTATTTGATAGACACATTTTTGTGTCTAAATTGCGCTCGATTATCTATTTTGATAGTGTTTGATTTTGCACTTATTATGGCTTTTTATGTCTTTGTAGGTATTTTTGAGAAATAAATAATTTAGGAAACATCGGCTCGAAAAGTGATAAAGGCACCCAGAAAAATTACTAAAGGAACCCAACAAAGTTGATAAAGGCACCCACAAGTTGGATTGGGGGCACCTCCCTTTTGAATTTGAAACCGAAAATGGCGGGAAGAAGTATTGTTACGTGAGAAAAATCATGTGAGTTGGTTTATACGTGTTTTTAGTGATTTGGGGTAATTCTAATTCACCCAAGTGAAGTTAAACAACCAGGATAACATCAATACACGTCACAAGAAGTGTTTCACCCGGAAAAATTGGCTGTAGGAACGAATCTGGACGGAAAAACAGATTTCTTCTCTGTTTCGGATATCACAAGATTTGAGAGTGATTTGGACTTGTTCTTTGAGTCCTTATCGGTTAGAAAGGGTCTCTAGGGTTTAATAACTCTATACATACCAAAGAGAATCAATGAGAAAGCCATAGGGAGAGAGCCGCAGCGAAGAAAAAGTTTACAGAAAAAAAAAAGTTTTCTGCTGGTGAAAGAAAAGAAGAAGAACATAAGGCGTCAGAAAAGTGTTATTCTTTCTATCGCTGAAGCTGTCTTATTTCAACAGCACCTGAAGTCCATTCTTTTCTCCCGTTTTCTTTTCTTTCTTCTGTAACGAAGAAAACACTTCTCTGTAACGCTTATAAGCGTTTCTGTTTTCCTGTGTTACTATTATTTCACCATTGTAAGCACTTTTTGAGCTATGAAATATATTTTTGAGGGTGTTTCCAATACAATGAGCTAATCACCATCATTGGGGCGACGGAGGAAGCTATTTCTCCAATAACAAAGTGGTAACTCCTATTTTATCTATTTTTTGCAATTCATTTAATATTATTTGCTTTGAATTAAAATTGAAAAAATGGTATCGAATAATTGTGTTTTCTTTTGATGGGTCATACTTAGTTTTAAACTTTTGATGTCTCATACTTTCGATTTACAATTATTCTTTCAAAAACCTAACTTTGGCAATATTTAGAATAAGTTGAATACATGAATTGTAAGATTCTATCACTTGAAATATTATGAACTAACCTCATCTTGTAGTTTGATTTGCAGTTGGTACCATTCTTTCTCTCGTAAACAACAGGTTCATAGAAACATCATCATCAACAAGTGAAGCATCACAAGTTTGAATAAGGTTGAAGAAGTTCAAGGTTTACGACCAATAACACAAGGAGAAGAATTTTATATCCAAGTGAAGACTAAGTACAAGAGCAAAGAAAATCAAAAAAACTGAATTTTTGTGAAGTTTATGAATACCGAGACAATACAAGTCGTAAAGAATCAAGTGGTAAAGTCCTTCTCCACGACCATATTAGTTCATTATATTTTTTTATAGTTTGTATCTCACTCTTATTATCTTAATATATATATATATTCATTAAAAAATAGAAAAAGAATAAAAGTAAATAAATAAATAAATACATGCTCTATTTTGCTTTAGTTTTTTTTTTTTTTGTGCATTCATTTAATAAGGCCGTGGGGAAGAAGAAATTTGTAAAGAAGTTTCAAGCAACAAGAAATTCAGGAAAAGAGTTACAATTTGTTAAAGTTCTACAAAGTTCAAGAGTTCATCATCAACAGTTGAAGATGAAGATGAAATGTTTCTATTGGATATTGGAGAGTGGTGCTGATTGTAGATTGGATGAGAAGGTGAGTGAGAATTCCCATCCTCACATAATGGTTGATTTCCTTTTTTTAGAGATCATTAGAAATATAATTTTTTTAAGCTTCACCTTTCAACGTGTGTAAGTGTTATATCTTCACTCCTGCTTACACACATGTGAGACCTATTTCTATCGTCGTACGAGCGTCAATATCATAAAATATTATTGGTGAGGTAGAAGTCGAGGCGAAATGCTTATTTGATCACTATCGAGCCTGGATTCTTTCATTATGGCATTGGTTTATCCTACTCAGTGATTAAGCATGAGAATAACATTCCTTGATACTTCTAACTTCTTATTGTTAGTGTGCAGAAACTTTATGGCTTCATAGATTTTTGGATACATTTGCTTTGGAGTATTTGGAAGTTGGAGTATAGGTTTTGTTGGTATACCTCTTGTAAATCCTCAGGAGACTATAACTCATCCACTAGGGACACCAAGGGGTTTAAATGCTTGTTTCACATGTTAAGTGTAACCGTGTTTCCTCCAAAAGTGAGTTAGGTTAGTTTAGATTCGTAATTTGCTCGAGGACTAGCAAAAGAAAAGTCTGGGGGAATTTGATAAGTGCATAATTTACATATTTTAAATATTATTTTACTACACTTATTTACTAGATTTTATGTGAATTATCTTGTATTATTATTACTTGTGTATTTTATGCCTTTTGTTAGGTCACATATATAAAAAAAAATGGAAATAGAATGTTGCAAAGAAAGAAAATCCAAAGACCAAGTGGAACTCATTCAAATACAGGATTTCTACTCATCATATCGAAGAAAATAAGAAAAACGAAACCAACGATGAAATAATGAAGTCATTCCGACTTCGTAAGAAGAAGTTTACTGGGAAAAAAAGAAGTTAAACTTGTCGGTTCCCCGGAACTGACAGTTAAACGAGTTTTTAAAAAAAAATTAAAGAAACTCAATCATTTATTCGGGGTTGTCAAATTGTTTGAAAATTTATAACAACATCATCTTCGTGGATAAGGGACACCATCATCTTTTTCCATTTCAAACCATGAAATGAAAACTTCAGTTACCTTCGTCTGTGTTTCTTGGAACGATCCAGTTTACTCCTAAGCTTCATCACAACGTCAAACCAAGATGTTATTGGTTGTGAGAGATGATTTGATGATGAGTTCTCAGTGTCATGAGAATAATGGAAAAGAATGAAGGAAACAACGAAATCTAATGAAGCTTTGATTGATCGGGATAATCATAGTGGCAGAGATAAACCTGGTTTTCAAGTTTAAGTGTTTGAGTGGTCTAGATGGTGGGTCTTTGACAAGGGTCAGAATTTTAAAATCACCATTCTGCCTAGTTGCAGGAACATAGAAGTATCCGTGTATATTTGCACGTATATTTCTGACTTCACATCAGAATAAGAAATACTGCATTTCTACTTACATTCCGCAAGAGAATTAAGAATACTTATATTTCGCAAGAGAATTAAGCTCTACTTATATTCTGCAAGAGAATTAAGAACACAATCTCTACATAATAAGTCTCAAGCTCCTAGATGGGTTGCCCACTAGTATAGAGAAACTTGAATATTCTCTAAACCACTACAGGCATTCTGAACTGATCCTGTAACCTCTCTAATACTCGCAATATTTATGCCATATGAACTAGTCTCAAGTCGTATAAATTCCACAGCTGAATTCCTTGAACTTGCCTCGAGTGCGCATCGATGTTCCAGTAACATCTATCAAATTCGGGAATAACTAATGGTTAATCCCCAAAATACACTCTAGCTTAACAACTTATTCGCAACAAACTCTTCTCAAATTGTTCTTCAGAGCTCAAATATATTACTTTAGCACTTTGCTCAAGGATAATCCACGAATTATGCACCACTCTTCTTAGAAGTGCCACAAACAATGAGCAATGCCTTTAAAGACGCATCGCGACTCTAAACTAGGCTAAACCTAGCCACTTCTTGCATTAGCACCAGGCTATCACTAGTTCCCTAGCTTAGCACCGCATTGGTGCTAACTCCCTGCCTTAGCGCTAAAAGTGCTAACTTATTTAGTTAAGTAACAACCTAGCCCTAGCACCAAAGGCGCTAAATTCTTCAGTCAAGGGATGCCTCATCACTAGCGCATCCTCGGGAAAGCGTCCTAGCACTACCGCGTCCTTGGGAAAGTGTCCTAGCCTGCAGTGTCCTAGCTTGCAGCGCTCTAAAGTGCAGCGTCCTCGAGCACCAACATACTACTAGCACGCTCATACCTGGCGCGTCCCTAGATGATGCATACCAAGCCTTGGACGTCCCATTATTTAGCAAGCCTTAGCCTAGCGCGTCCATGAGCTAGTGCCTTCCTTTGCCTATCAAGTCCCTAGCCAAGCGTGTCCATGATCTAGTGCCTTCCTTGTCCTAGCAAGTCCCTAATCTAGCACGTGCCACAGTTAGTGCGCTCCATCCTAGCATGTTCCATCCTAGCGAATTCCATCCTAGCGCTCCCAGCGCAAGCTTTCTATCCCATAAGCGTTTCCTAGCGCAAGCTTCCCAAATAAGTAGCTTCCTAACTAACTAGCATCCTTGGCGCAAGTACTTCCTTGACTTTGGCGCAAGTGCTATCCTTGTTAGCTACTTCCCTCAGAAATGCGCCATTCTTTTCAATACTGGCCTAATGCCAACACCAATCTCATATGATTAATAATCCTTCTTGCTTAAGAGGCTCTTCACAATCTTGGCTTCAAATGCCTTTCAGACTTATGCTAAGCCATTTATGATCTAATACTTAACGTTAAATACGTCATGTTACTCCTAAGCTAGTACATGAACACTGAATTTACCAGACTCGATAATAATCAGTCTGATTATCAATTCAGTGAGTTTCGCAACTTGCCTCACTGACTTAGCAAGTTATTTGACTTGACTTGACTTAGTAAAAAAAATAGTGGTTTATGACTCCACTATCTACGAGATATCAAATACAACACATTGAGGGATTCTCATTGGGGTATTGGTCTGGCGGCCAATGGTGCTGCTCATAGACGTATTCTACAGAACCTTGGATGTCAGTAGCTGCTCAACCAATGTGATTGGATCATAAGTTCAACCCAGCTAAGCTTTCCTTGGCTCACGAATTAGAAATTCCAGACAAGAACATGGACATTTACTAATCCCAACCAGGGTTAATGCTTAGGGGAACATATCTCAATCTCAGAGGAACATGAGCTAAGTACATCTCCTTATACTCTTAAAATTTTGATTACATATATAGTTACTATAAACATATTGTCACCATTTAGTGCTTACTGCGTAACATTACTGTTCCTCACTAAGCAGGAGACTTGATGTAGATGGTGGGTTTTTGACAACGGTCAGAATTATAAAAAAAACCTTCTGCCTAGTTGCGGGAACATAAAAAGTATCCGCGCATATTTCTGACATCACATCAGAATACGAAATACCGCATTTTTACTTATATTCTGTAAGAGAATTAAAGATATTTATATTCCGCAAGAGAATTAAGTTCTACTTATATTTCACAAGGGAATTAAGAATACAATCTCTACATACTAAGTCTCAGTCTCCTAGATGGGTTGCCCACTAGTATATAGAAACTTGAGTCTTCTCTAAAAAACTACATACATTCTGAACTGATATTGTAACCTCTCTAATACTCGCAATATTTATACCATATCAAACTAGTCTCAAGTCGTATAAATTTCACAACTGAATTATTTGAACTTGCCTCGAGTGCGCATCGATGTTCCATTAACATCTATCAAATTCGGGAATAGCTAATGCTTAATCCCCTAAATACACTCTAGCTTAACACCTTGTTCGCAACGAACTCTTCTCAAATTGCTCTTCTGAGCTCAAATATATTACTTTAGCACTTTGCCCAAAGATAAGCCACGAATTATGTGTCACTCTTCTTAGACACACCACAAACAAGGATCAATTGATGGATTTTAGATTACCCTATATAAATAACCGCAATCGCACGGCGTCTAACTAGTAGACAACGGAAAGTACGGGTCGAACCCACAGGGAGCGGGAAAATACTGTAATCAATATCTTTAATCAACTAACCAAAAATAATATTTGGTATTTTTAGAATTAAAAATAAAATAATAAAACAAACTAAACTAATAAAATAACTAAAATGGGAGAGTCGGTTACCAGGTTTTCAGTATCCACCACTACTTCTATTTAATTACTGAAGTGAAACATAATTCCTAAATATTCATTTATTGTTCGTTCTGTCGACATCACCTATTATATGTATTAGAATCGCAAATGTCACTGGGACGCCCTAAGCATGGCGCATCAAAAGCCCTAGTCTGAAGCATACACAATCTAATTGTGTTAGCGAGAAAATAATACGAAGCTAATAACAGGTTCACAAATAATATCTGGCTCTTCAAAGCATACCTCATCTAAGGATTTAACCAAAGCATGAAATATCTTAAAAGTAGACAAACATATTTGCTATTATATTGATTCTGCGCATAGGTTGCTGTATTAATTTTAGATTTATATTAATAAACAAAATCATGAAATTAATTTTATTCAAATCATAATAGTCTGTACCAAATAATCAATTCAATTAGTCTATACTTTAAATGGTTTCAACCTTAAACCCTAGTTACAAATTAATTAGAACATGGAGATGGGTTTCTTAAAACCCATAAAGATAAATAGAAGAGAAGAAAGGATTAAACCAATAAGCAGCAGCGTTTTCTCTTTTCCCTTTATCCTTCTCTAATGTCAACCGTCTGTATCAGGCTTATCCTTCACGCCTCGAAAATAGCACCAGAACAACTCTTGTACGCCACCCTCAAAACAAACGAACTCAAGCTCTCCGCCTCTCTCTTCATTATAACCCAGACTCATCACTTCCTAGCTTCACGTACAGGCCCTTACACAGACCTGTCTGCCTTGATAAACTGAGCAGCCAGAGCACCTGACTTCATCTCTAGCCTCACTCCCACTCAACCAAACATAGCCAACAGATCACGTCCAGCACAAAGTCGCAGTCATTTTTTGTATGTGACGTCCGTTTCCAGACTTCCGTCTCAATTTAACCCGTTTAGTCTTATTTCTTCATAATTTTGGATTTTATGTGAGCCACCTAATAAACAATAAAATAAAAAATTAATATAATTATAAGTACTAACAAAATATAAATTAGGCGATAAAAATGTATAAATAAAGCGCGTATCAAATACCCCAAAACCTATATTTTGCTAGTCCTCGAGCATAAGTAATCTAAAAGTAAAATAAAATAAAAATCCTAACTCACTTTCGCAGGAATCGCGACTACATTTAGCTTATGTAATAATCCTTTAAACCCCTAAGTGGCCTTAGCGGACGAGTTTTGTCTCGTGAGGGTTTACAAGAGGTATACCCACAAAACCTGTACTCCAAATTCTAGTTACCTGTGAACAATTTAGGATAGACACTAAACAAGCTATTTAGTTGGCATACTAAATTTTGTGACTATAAGAATCATTACCCTGTATGAATCCAATTATTGTACACGAGTTTGCACTCAGCGTGCTAAAATTCATATAAAAATGCAACTCTACTCAAATAATCATTGAATATTCATATTGATCGAAATCATCAAATTCAAACACAAGGATCGATTAGAAGATGAAAATAGAAGTAATGAATGATGCATATGTTGACTAAGGTGAACGGTGTTTCCCATATCTTTCTGAAGGTCGGTACCAGGATGAATCCTATTTTTATTATTATTATTTATATACATAATATATTTATTTTTTTCCTTTTTTTTTATTACTACATGATAGTTCCCATGGATCCTGCATTCCACGCTTGCTTACGCGACGGAGACAGGGGAAACACACACATAATGCTAACACAATATCAAATTTTTTTTTTGAATAAGAATGAGTTTGAACTTAACACTATTTCATCCTGGCGCCGATAACAATTCGATGCTGGGCCCCACCAAATCACTTAGAGAAACAAAAGAATTGCAAAAATAAAAATAGAAAGTGATATGATTATGATGATTCCGATATATGTTTTTTCAATGATTATCATGTTATTTCTAACACCTGAGTGCATTCAGAGATGAATAGACCATTTATCTGGGCACACCAATTCTTATAGATAAGAGATATGTTTCCATCTACCTAGAATGGTTAGTGTCATCCTGAATCATTCACAAGTTTCTAAATTTCGGAGTTTCTTATTGGTATCAATTTTCTGAAACTCTACCCCCAGTTCATTATATGAAAAAGAAAAAGATAGAAATGGAATTACGGGTTTGAAACTTGACATGTCAAAAGCATTTGACTGAGTATAATGAATTTTTCTTATAATTTTTCTTAAGAGATTTGGGTTTTTTGATCATTTGTGTGAGTTGATACAACAATGTATCAGCACTATTTCAATCTCTGTTATGCTAAATGGTTCCCCTTGCCCATCCTTTAAGCCTACTAGAGGCCTAAGGCAAGGAGACATATTGTCTCCATATCTCTTTATTTTATGTATGGAAACATTCTCTAGATATATTTTACATGCTAAAGAAACCCATCTGATACATGGTATGAAGGTAACTAGATATGCTCATAGTATAAATTATATAATAGTTGCTGACGATTTCCTTATTTTCACTAAGGCTTCGCATAATGAAGCTAATAACCTTATGTCTTCAATTAAGGAGTTTTGCTTGATCTCTGGGCAGATGATTAATTTTGAAAAATTGGCTTGTTTTTTCAGCAAAAATGTTCACCCTGAATATTGTGTGTCTCTTATAAGAGATCTTAATGTTAGAAAAGTGGAGTTAAATGAAAAATACCTAGTCATCCCACTTTTTCATGGCAGATCCAGGGTTGAGACTTGTGCTCCCCTAGTAGATCAATTTGATAAAAGCATAGGTAAATGGAAAGTAAACTAGCTCAACCAAGCTGGAAGATCCATTTTAGTTAACCATGTTTTAAATGCCACTCCAACTTATACTATGAACTCATTTCTTCTCCCTGATACCACTATCCAAAAAATGGAGAAGCCCCAAAGGGACTTCTAGTGGGGTAAGGGTTTGAACATATGGGTTTATTTAACAAGCTGGAGTAGAGTTTGTTCTCATAAGTCCCAAGGTGGGTTAGGTTTTCGTAACCTTAAACAGTTAAATTTAGCTTTTCTAACTAAAACTGCTTGGAATCTCATTCATTCTTCCACTGAACTGTGGGTAATCATTTTTAAATACAAATACTTTAGTAATTGTCATTCTTTGCATCATACAAAAACTAGTTAGTCTTCTTGGGTGTGAACTAGTTTTTGCACTGGACTTGATATAATCAAGGAACATTCCATTTGGGAAGTTAAAAATGGTAAACAGATTAATGCTTTTAGTGATTCCTGGATTCATAATGCATCTACTCCTTTATGCATATCTTATCATAATCCTAACTTGTTGAATATTTCTTTACTCAGGATAATTGTCAAAAAATCTTAAGTACCAGAATTCCTTACACTGGCATGATAGAATCATTTGGCCCCACACTAAAAATAGTGTTGTCACTGTCAAGTCTGTGTATAATGTGCTCACTAATGGCCCCAATGGTGCCACTACTATCAACCCTCTAACTCCCATCTACAAAGCTCTTTGGAAATCTTCTATTATGCCTAAGGTCCAGATTTTTATCTGAAAATGCTTTACCCTCCCAAGTATAGACTTACTTCCTATGTTCCAACATCTGGATACCCATTGTAGTCTTTGTAATGATAACCATGATGAAACTGTTGAGCATATCATTCTGCATTGTAGCTTCTCTGGCTCTGTTTGGGTTATAGTTCCTCATGGTAATCTAATCCTGGCTGATTCTAATACTAATATTACTATCTATGATTGGATTAGTAAGTGGTTAACAACCAACTGTAGTTCTGAGCAGCTTTGTTTTATTTTCACCACTCCATGGAGTATTTGGAAACAAAGGTGTTATAGAATTTTTTAAAGAAAATAGTTTAATAATATCAGTGTTTCTCAATATGCTTGTAGAGTGTATAATGAAACTGTGAATGCTATGTTATCTGCTAATATCATTAGGAATCAAAAATCTCTCTGCTAGTGCTGTAAATGAGCCTGTTATTCCGGAAGTTCTTCCCCATGATTGTTTAGTAGTGTTTTGTGATGCCTCTTTTGATATAAACACTCATAAATCTGGAATTGGTTTGATATTGACTGATGTTGCAGGGAACTACAGAGGCTGCAAAATCATTTCAGGTGTAGCAAGGGACCTAGAAGAAGTTAAAAGCTTGGCATTACTGGAAGCTGTCAAATGGCACAAGACTATGAATCATTCAAAAATTGCTATCAAAGGGGATGCTAGAAATATAATGTCCTACTTGAATAAAAGTTCTAACCCGATTAGCTGGATTAGTTCCTCTATATTAGATGATTGTCTGTTTTTTATGAACTCTTTTTCATTTCATAAGTTTATTTATGTTAACAGAGATTTTAATAATCTGGCAGATAAAGCTGCTAAATATAGCAGAAAGAATGATGTAACAGGTGAATGGGGAAGTTTCTCTCCCCATTTCATCTATTAAAACTCTGTAAATTTTCCAGTTAATATATTCATTTTCCTAGTGAAAAAAAGAAACTTAATAAATGTTTGTTTAAAAAATATTCAATTTCCAAACTAATACAAGTTAAGTCCTGGATAGTTTAAGAGTTGTGATTTTGCATTTATTAGCGACACATATTGATTGATGTAGTCATCAATCTCGTTTACTCGATGAATAACTCATCTATTTCGTTAATTTTCCAATTACTCAGATCTTTGAACACAAAGTAGTTGACCCATATAGTTGGCCTGTTTTGCAAAAAGACTATGTTTACTTGTGTGATGCAACATTTAATTTTAGGAAGCCTGATATTTTGTGGTTCTAACTTCAAATGACCAATCTTAATTTACCAGGTTTAAAAATGGAAGAAGATTACAAAAAAAAAAATAGCAAACTTAGTAAATAAATCAAAATCTAAATTTTAGTTGGTCATTTTTGTATTTAACCAATTTTTATAACTATCAAGGTGGTCAATAACGATCCTGGGTACCAAATTTTAATATTAAATTTTCTAGGAACTAAACATAACTTTGGTCATAAAGTTGGGTATTAAAGTCTAAATAACCTTGTAATTAATATAATTATTTTAGTCTTAAAACAAAAAATCCCCCTAGTTACATAAATTTTTAAATACGAATAGTGATGCGTGTTGTAAGTGTAACAAATTACTTTAAATATTTTCCACTAATACTAACAAGTAGTATATCTGTAGTAAGGATCGTTCCGACGAGGAGCTGTGAATTGTTATTTGTCTTTGACTTCTTATATAACCAAAAAAGGGGTTATAGAGTTATTAAACTAAGGTAAAGTAACGAAAGAAGAAAAAAAAAATTGAAATCAAGGTGAGAAAATACTGGTTAGAGGTTTCATCTTCTGTCACCGAACAAGTTTTTCAATCGATTAGAGATAGCATTCAATCATTCTCATACCAATAACCCTGGAGCATCCTATCACATGCTGACTCCGGAAAAACTCCTTGTATCATCAAAGGCGCAAGAGACACTATTTGAATCCTTCTCAATTAATAACTTGACGCAAGAACTACTCAAGTTTAACCCAATAAAAACAATGTTCTTTGTAAGTTGGGGTTTTTATAAGCAATCCGGCGTAAGATCCACATGGATTTAACCTAGGTTAAGCTTCTATACATAATAGTATGGCAATATCCATTCGTTAACAACTAGTTGTACTACTTATGAATAGAGTTCTTCGATAATTCCGGATCTCAAACCCTAGTCTAGCTTTCGTTATGAACATATGATCATTCAATTTGAAACTTAAACGAGCAAGTCTTCAATCATACATGGCGATATAAACAGTAGAACATAAGTTATTAAAGGGATACTTAATATTAAAATTAACCAGCTAGATTCATTCGCATGTTTAGAACTTCCGATTATATCTCCAACCAATAGAAGAATCAGTTAATCATGGGTTTACTAAAACCCATGAAAAATATATAAGAAAAAATAAAGGAGAAGAAGATGAGAAAATATCCTAGTTCCACCTTTAAAGAGGTAAAACCAAAATTTGCTCTCTTTTCTGTGGAGAAGTTGTGTAAAAATTATATCTAGGCTCCCCTTATATAGGCTTTGGTAACCTCCTCTTGATGTCTATCCAACTAGGAACCTAATCTCATTAAACACTTCCACCACCTTGTGATCCTTATCCAACTAGGAGACTTAACCTCCTCAAAACCCAACAAAAACCCTAATATTCACGTCAAAGGAAAACCCAAAACGCTTCCCTTCTTTCTCTTCCCGCACAGGTCCAATAAGGTCCAACAGAAACCAAATCCAAATTGGTTTCACGGTTTTACTTATAACTTCTTCATACGAAATGACCTCATTCTTTTTGCGTTAGCTTCGTATTTCAATTCTTTACAAGATGTTGACCTAGATTTGAGTGAGTTTTATTTTTTCTTTAATTTTCTTCACTTGTAGCACTTCACTTCCTTAGCACTTTTAAAGTCGTTTCCATTTTTTTTGGTTGAATCGTCCTAATACGAGAAAAAAAATAAAAAACAAGAGTAATACGAGGTAAAATGCAAGAAATATAACTAAAAACAAGTATGGAATTGACACTCAAAATATGTAGATTATGCACCCATCAAATAACAACCCATACCTCTCTCAGGAACGAACTTGTTCTTGCTACTATACTCTAATCCATGTTTTACGAAGTGAAAGAACTTAAAATAATTTCTCTTGGATGACAACCATCCATTATTCATGTCGCCAACTTGATGATGTATGAGTTTTATTGCATTATTCAGTTACCGGCTCAATTCCTTCTCACTTTTATCCATGACTAATGTGACTTGCCTTGTCACCGAAAGGTTAAGAAGCGTTGTTACATCCTTAAATGTTACCATCAACTCCTCTCCATACACATATAAAGGTGTGAGTTGGTACATACCATCTGCTAAAAGCAAATTTATCAAGCCAGCAACATCTTTCTCCACTTCGGTAGATTTTGAAGTTATTATTACACAAAGAACACCAAAACTTCCCATGAGATAATGAACTTCTTGTTTATCAATCATGAAATCTACCCAACCGATCCATATATCCATTGGTTTTTGGTGATCTCTAAATCTAATTGTAGAAGGTTTTATAATCACCTCTTCTATACATAATCGTATTACTACTGAAGGAATAACTACATGAATCTGAGAAAATGGACTAGCCATAATTGGAACAAAAGTTAGTTAGGAAACTAAAAATCGTGATTTATTGGAGCAGAGGAATTATCAATTATGGTAACTACTCAAATTTTTCATTGATACGTGGGACGTGTCTACTAGGAACCGTGCAATTAGTAAATAATTATTTGTCATGGAGTCTGCTACATCGTTCATGTTCTCCTCTTCTTCATGAGAAGTAGAGAAATTATTGGGGATTATCGGGAATATGTCCCAAATTATATGTCTCAGATGAGGATATGTCCTGTAACGGTCAAATTTAAGGAATATGTCCCAGTCATCCATTTTTTCCGTTAAATATATATTTTTAGACAGGCTTAGGAAGACAAGGAATTGTATTACGTAAATAAAATGGATCTTGTACGGATATATATAAATATAGGTGTCAACTTCCATAACAAGAAACCACTTTTTTGGAAGGATTTCCTTAAATCCCACTTTTGAAAAAATCTCTCAATCCGCGTCTCCTTCTGGGGAACCTACCAACTCTGTCCAATCTATCATCCTCGATATTATTCCTGCGTGGTCAGACCTTTTTCTCCTTGATTCCTAAAAAGGATCACCCTATTCAACCCGGGGATTTCTGTCCGATTGGCCTCTATAATATGTTGTTTAAAATAATCTCCAAAATTCTGGTTTGTCGGATCAAACATATTCTCAACAGCTGTACCTTTCCTTATCAGGCGACTTTTATGCCTGACCAGTAAATTGTTGATAATATTGCCATTGTCATGGAAATTCTCCACATGATGAAAAAGAAAGAGGGTAAAACAGGATACCAAGGAATCAAAATTGACCTGTATCACCAAGGACTTATACTCATATGGCGTGAATACAACGATAACAGAAGGTTATCGCCTTTCCCGTGGAAGAATAGGAAATATGTCCACCTTATAAATGTTGAACCTTATCCAAAGGATGACTACGAATTTTTTTTCCAAGGGGCTAAAGCCTATTACTAGTGGGAATCCCTCAAATACTGATGGCCAAATAAAGTTAAATAATACCTCTGTTTCAGCAAAAGTGATAGTAACACTTTTGCTGAAACGAAGGGAGTATTAGATTTGCTAACATCATTTTGTATGACTTTAGAAAGTTTGACGCCATGATTTACCTGATTTCATGTGATCAAAAGGTAAACGATAGCTCCATTGAAAACATTTGACATGTATTAAGCTTTTAGTAACGGTGTTACATATTTATAATAACTATAATTTATGAATTGGTCATATTAAAATGGTTTTATGCATGTCTGAATAAAAGGGATGGTCATTGTCCAATATATTCAACGTAACTATAAGTCATGAATTGGTCATGTTAAAAAAAATTATGTACGTATGATAGACGATAAAGGCCATGATTAAAATAAATTCATCCGGCTTTAAGGTAAACACTAGCCACGTTAAAATCATATTACGTGTCTACAAAGATTTTATGGCCATGATTATAAAGAAGATGTATGTGGAAAAAAATGATACCATATGATACGACTATAGGGGTATGCTTGTAAAAAATCATGTGTAATTATCATTTAAAGTTTATGTAGCAATAAAGGTATCCAATCGTTACTCCACTTATCATAACGGTTTTAGAGTGAAAAATATCAATTACTAAAAGCATATGGATTCGATGCTCAAATACGAGCCAGGTGACTTTTTGTACCAACGATAATTTTTCCATTGCTTTCGGTTGTTTTAGATTTCAAAAGTGCTCTCACTCCATTACAAGGTCCATATTTACACCTTGAATAAACCAAGTACGAGCCTTTTATGTTCTTCTTTATCACAAATTAAGCACATTACCTTGTTGCTGATGCTAGTGTTAGAACTTGAAAAAACATTAACACCTCCTCCCGTACGGCAATCTTAAGGTCTATAGAATAAATTTTGACTAAAAAAAATCGAAAAGAATCTAATTCAAAAAGGTTTATTTACGAAGAAGATATAAGATGATTGTTGAGTAATGTGGACCTTTTCTAAGATGCCACATGTCAAATGGTAGTGACGTGTATATATAACCCACGTGGATAACAAGTATACACTGGAATAAAAGCCGAACCGAGAAAGCTCAACAATTGAAGGATTTACACGCCTTTTTTCGGCACTCAAACAAAGACACGCTAAAATTAACAATCGTTAGCCGTTTTTGGTAAATATAGTTTGGCCATGCCTATATTAGTGTAGTTTAAAAAACGGAATCCATATTTCGGAAGATGCAGTAAATCTGTAAATAAGGGGACTATAATAATAAATGGCCTATCCAAAAAAAACAAATCAAACACATGGGATTCGTTGTTTTGGATTGAATCTGGAATTCTTTCACGTTTGTTTTCTACTTCTAGAGAACTATGCATCTCTCATTTAATGGTACTACGACAAGAGACGTATCGTGAAAGTTGAGATACCTCTAGCTATCTAGCTAGCTATTTAGATAGATATGACACCACATTTTGTCTTTGCTTGATTTGTTTTCTTTTTTTTCCCCCACATGTTTAATTTGTATACGTTGTCTCTTTCCATATCACATCTCAAAAACGTGGTCGACAGCCAATGTGCGAATGTAGTTGCTTGCTGAAAGCAAACAAACAAATACCACCCATAAAGAAATTACTTTTTATGTGTAATGACTTTTGCATATACCCACCAACACTATAAGTCTAATAACCCTAAACTCTCCAAATATCTCCATCATCAATTGTGTCGTTAGCTTATACTCTTGTTTTTTTATCTTTCTTCTATTCCAACCATTCTAGTTAATTAGTACCTAGTACTCCTATCTCTTCTTCTCCATTTCCCAATATTAAATCTAATGCATATATGATATAAAATCAATGGTTTACAATAACTTTCAAAACCAACGACCGTACAAATAATTCTAGCTAAGTTAAGATAAAATGTCATTTCATCACGTGGTAACATGTTGGAAACACGTGGGGTCATATAAAGGAGATGTAAACATCAAACATGTGAATTATTTTTTTGAAGCATATCAAACATGTGATGATATTAAAGATGAAAATGAATTTGAGATGGAGGTACGGTGTTAGGTTTACGTCCGAATCTAACTATTTTTGCATGGCCAGCTTGAGATATACGATAACATTCCAAAGGAGAGTTGAGTTTTTCTTTAAATGTATAGATTCTTTAATTCTCTAGTTGATTGCTTAATTTTACAACGTGTTTAATTTTTATGTTGTCGGATACATTACAGTTTGCAAACACATGATGCCATAGTATTAATGAATACATGCATCAAACATGATGATTTACTCATGACGACAGTAGACCTGTTTTTAGGCATTATGTTTTTCTCCATGCGCATCTGGTGCGAGTTTCATTTTTGTAGCTTACCTATTTGCACTACGTCTTTCTATATATAGCGTCTGATTCCTTTGGACAATTCTAGCTCTTCCAAATGCTTATATCACATTCATTTATGTCATAACCTGATTCATGCATTGCCATGAGACTCATGGCCATCATAATCAACTGCTCATCATACATCACATATATCACATGATGCACCCACCCAAGTGAAACGTGTGCCATATATATGCAAAAACGAAATTGCTAAGAAATTAGCTCCTTTGATTAATCACCCAACATCAATGCGAAGTTGAAACATCGTATCTTATTTGTCTACTTTTTGTGATCTTTCTTTTTCTTTCTTCCATTTTCTTGTAAACCTTGTTTTGGTCTTTGTTATTACTTAACTACAACAAGGCAGAACTAGAAATTTCTGTATGTCTGCTAGCGACAGCTCAAAATTTCTCGTATCCGCCATTTTCTCCAATTAGTGGGGCCCTTTATAATTATATATATTATGAATAAAGACAACATACGAGTTTATATATGCTCAATGAATTACGAAAGAAAAAGCTTTTTTACCTTTTGGAATAGATCTCGATTATATAATTTTTTTTTCTTTTTGAAGTATAAATATTATATTACTTTAATAAAAACCTACAAATTTAAAATACTAGGAAGTACTATTTAATATTATTTTTTTTTGAAAAGTGAAGTTTAATATATACATTGTTTTGATGGAAAGAGAATATAAAAAAAAGATCTTTGAAGCATACAATGATAAATGTACACGTATATGCACACAAAAACGAAGTTTTATTTATTATATACCAAAAGTTATAGTAACTATAGATAATTGAATAGTTAAGAAAAAGATAACTAAGTAAAAAAAAACGAATAATATGCTACCGCACCATTCGTATTATTTATAAGAGCTAGACTTTAAGGGAAATCATCATCAGTATACCGTATACGTCCTGTGACATGTACCGATTATCACCCTAGCCAGGTGTATATGTACCAAAACACTTAAGATAGACCAATTAAGGTCTACTAAATGCGGGCTAATAATATTCAACTGCTTATGGCTGGATTAAGGGTTTTACTCAAGTTTTAATTAGTTTACCCCTTACAAATTCAGTGGTCCAATAACATTGGTATATAGTTGGATTAATCTCTGGACTATCCTTAATGGGATTTTTTCATATTTGTACAAGAGTCAATAAAAAAATGAAAACACCGTGTACAATTACCAGTGGAAAAGGAAGGAGACAAGGTGAAAGATGATGTGATTTTTCCTTTAATTTATATTCTTTTTGTTTCATTTCAGTTATATCCTTAGAAATAAATAAATAATAAAATTTGAAAATGACATACCTCTCAAACTACAATACAGATATTTGTAAACTTTATATCGTTGGAAAATATTTTAAAACACCTAAGTAACGAATATAAACATTTCTATCAAATTATACATATTTTCTTATACTAAAATTTAATAACAATAATCAATCAAAAGGGTAATTTTAGAAATATTGTCTTGTTTAATGAAATAACTCAACTTTTATGAATCAAAATTGCGAATTTCGACAAAATGTCACACTATCATTATCCGATAAAATAAAATGCCACCATTTTTTTTCAATTTGAATTAAATGCCACTATTGTTAGGTTACCGGTATGGACCCACATGAATGGACAAAATGTAGCTGACTTGGTCAATATATGAAGCTAAAATTACAAAGCTACCTTGAAGTAATATCACAACAGACTCTATCCATAACCGTCCACCTGTGTATTATATCGATGGCTCAAGATTAGTAATGCTAGATTGTTACACGTGACAAAAATAAAATTACAATCATATCCTTAGCGGATACGAAAGGGCTAGCGTTTCATTTCTTTCCTCTTTCTCTTAGTCTCGCCTCTCTCTATACTACCAGTTCGAAGAAACACTAGGGTTAGAGATTTTTGATTCGTTAATCGAAGATTTTCTATAATAGAGTTAGGATTTTATTTTTACTCGTGATTTTGATTCAGTAAGTGCGAGATGAAGAACAAAAAGGGGAATAACAAGTCAAGGTCAGAAACCCTAGCTTTTTTTTGCTCAAGATGTTGCGAAACACATCTTCTTTTTTCTATGTTACTTTTATCTCTATAGTTGAATATTAGGGTTTCGTTTCCTTTTGTCAATATTAATTTCCCAATAGTGAATCGAAGCATGTTGCAGAATAAGTTGATGATTGTTGTTCTGTGTATGAATTAGTTGACGATTGTTGGGGTTTTGTGGTTTTGTTTTGCATTTGATTTTTTTATTTATAAATAAATTGAATCTGTGATAGTTATTATGGATTAAGTATTATGCAATTAGGGTTTATAGTTGTGGATTTCATAGATTCATATATTAAGGTTTAAAATTGGGTATTTTCTGTGATTAAAGTTTAAAATTGGGTATTTTTATAGATTCATTGTGACAATTGGGGATTTTCAGAGATTAGGGTTTAAAATTGGGATTTTCTGTGATTTTTTCTTACAAATTGTTTCATGTTTCTTTATTCATTTCTGATGCAGTGGTCATGTGCATTATCCATATAGAGACATCAATGTGTTTGTTATAGATAGTAAACTGATATTGCTATTCCCTCACATGGATAGAGATAAAATTAACCTCAAGGAATTTGAGAAAATGTTGCATGTAAGGTTGCGTCTTGGTGAAAAAAAAATTCCTAATTTAATTTGGATGTCAGACCCATGTATGCCAGAAAGTTTGGTTACAAATGAAGATTTGTTTAAATTTTGGAGCAGGTTGAACCTGATGAGAAAGGTTTTATATGTTTGTGGATAATAAATTTTGATTTTGGGAATGCTGATGACTTCATTGAGGCTTCAATGGAAGAACCAGTCATGACCATTGATGACACATCCAACAAGACACCAAAGATACAAGTTTCAAAGAAAAAGTATGTAAGGAGATTACCAAGGTTGCAAGAGAAGGAAAACTCATCTCAACAACAAGGAGGAGTATCTAGGAAATTTTTATTAATGGATCTGTTAAATGAAGTGGAAACTCAGACTTATTCTTGCCTTAGTCAAGCTAATGTTATTGGGTCGAGCTTGCAACCAGGTAAGTACTGACAACTCTAACTTTAATCATGATTATTGGGTTGATGCAGTGAACAAGACTCATGATGAAGATAATATGATGCTAGAGAACAATAGTTTAGATGAGTGTCACCCAATTGAAGATCCAAATGCTCTACCGATTTTTGACAGTGATGAAAATAAAATTGATTATGAAGACATTGTGAGGACATATAAAGTTGGAGATGATTCAAATACCAGTGAGGAAGACAATGATGAAGGTATTAAAGTACTCACTCTCTTTAATGTTGTCAATTTGTAAGTACTTACTGAGTTATAGTAACAATAAAATGTTGTTTGTTCATAGTAGATGTCATAGTTGGTAGGAGTGATGATAAGTATGTGGGTCCTGAAGTAGTAAATGATAAAGATGCTGGTCCTAAAGTAGTACATGATAAAGATGTCGGTCCTGAGACCAAACCAGAGTAGTACGAGAAATTCCAAGATAACTTTGGAATGCAAAATGATGAAGAATAAGTCCCTTTATTCCCTGTAGAATAAGAAGTGATTCCAGTTGATCCTGCTAAGATGGAGGTAAAGTATTCTTTCAATAACAAAAGTGCATTTCAGAATCATCTTAGAGGTTATTGTGTAATACATAACTGTCAATATAAAGCAAAAAAAATGATCCTAGTAGACTAAGGATCATTGTAGGTTTAAAAAAGAGTATAATTGTAAGTGGTTTGTAAATGCTAGCAAAAAAAGGCATCAGAAAACTTGTATTGTTAGGAGTGTGAATCTTAATCACACTTGTGTTGGGGATCCAAAAAGCTATAATAGGGCTGCAGATCCTGAGTTTGTAAAACATGTTGTGCATGACAAGTTAAAACAGACCTCTGGTGCTTCAATTCCAAAGCCCAAAAATATTGCAAAAGACTTCTTTGTTAGTCACAACATCAATATACCATATGTTTGTACATGGAAGGCTAGAAATCTTCTTTTAGAAAAATTATTTGGTAATTATGGGGAGAGCTACAAGAATGTACTTGTATTTTGTGCAATGGTGGCTAAGACAAATGAAGGGTTTGTTGCTGAATTCACTTATGGTAAAAGGGTATGTAACACATTTATTGTTTAAATTTTATTTAGGTTTATTTACAAGTTACATTCACATTAACTCTTTCACTTTTGGGTTTCTAAATATGCGCAAATTTCACATTCATGAGAATGACAATTTTATTTGTTGAACCAATGAGAGGATTTCAGCAAGCTTGCATGGGAGTCATAGAGCTAGATGTATGCCATCTAACTGGAAAGTTTGGTGGTATCCTAATGGTTGCAACAACACTTGATGGTCAGAATAGTCTAGTGCCTTTAGGAATTATGGTGTATATGAGTGAAACTAAGGAAAACTGGACTAGGTTCCTAAAGGATTTGACACCAGGAATCTCAGCACACCATTCTGGTAGAGTGACCTTCATTTCAGATAGACAAAAAGGGTTGTTGGACGTTGTTTCTAAGGTTTTCCCTGGTCAATCCCATAAATATTGTTTCAGGTACTTAGGTGTTTTTTTAGAGAATGTTTAGTACTTCAAGGCACCAAACTTGCAATATTCATTGTTTGGTATGAAAAGTACTTACTCTATAATTTTGCATATACATGCACCTATATAAGAATTTCAAGAAGTACTTCAAGGCACCAAGTTTGCACTGTTCTTTTGTGGAATGCATGCAAAGCCTACAAAATAAGGCATTTTCAGGTTTGCTTCTTTCATTTGTGTTTCTTGATTGAATGAATCTTGTTTGTTAGGTTATATATGAAAATATTGTTGTTAATGTAGGCACACATGGACAATATACGCAAAGAAAATGCTAAGGCTGGTGATTATCTTATGAAAGAAGATCCAATGACTTGGTCTAGGGCCTATTATGATCCCTTTATATGTTGTGAGCATATGGATAATAATTTTTCTGAATCTTTTAATTCTATGATTTGCAATTTAAGAGACAAACCTATAACCCAACTTGGCATGATTTATGGTAAGTTAGTATGAGTCTGTTTTATAAGAGGAGGTTTGAATGTGCTAAGTGGGAAGATGATGATTTGGTCCCTTCAGCTAATACCTTGATTAAAAAGATGCTTCAATTTAGTTGGAAAATTTGATGTTCAAGGTAGTGTTGTTGGAAAGATTTATTTGGTAACCAATGTGGCCACCAAGTCTATATTCACAATGAATTTTATAGAAAAACAATGCACTCTTTTGCAGTGGCATCTAAGGGGATTCCCTTGCCAGCATACTATGTGCGCATTGAAGACCATCAAGCCAAAATAGAAAGAGTAAGTCTCTAAAAATAAAAAAAATAACTATTTAAATAAGTTTTAAAAAAATAACTTATTTATTATTTACTAACATCATTTATTATTGTTATTTATTGGTTGTTCTGCGTATTGACATAGATGACTGGGTATGGGAAGATAAGGTACAATAATAAACTTTATTGAATGTGGTGCAAGAAACAAACACTTTAGGGTTTCATTACTCTAACTTTCTTTCTTTTCTCTTCTTCTTGCAGCCACTAATGGACAAGGAAATCTTATGTCCTCCTAACCAAAGGATAACTGAAAGACCAAGATCAAAGAGGAGGATAAATTATGATGAACCTCAAGCTGAGGTGAAGAAAATGAAGTGTGGAAGGTGTGGATCTAATGATGGGCACAATATGAGAACTTTTGCTGGTGGTGATGTTGGTAAAAATTCAACTGGATTTTAGCCAAGAACTGAGTGTGATGCTGCAACCTTTACCTTCACCAACATATATCAACCTGAAACAAGCACTGCAAGGGAAAAGCAAAGGTGAACAAATCCAAAGGGAAAGCTTCATTTTTTGGTGAGTCATCTACATGACCTAACACCTATGGGAGACCACCTACAGGATCTAGTACTCATGGTTCAACACAAGATTCACAATTGTTCATTCAGTCCTTTGCTGGTGTTGGATATGTGTGTCAACAATTTTCAATCAAAAAAGGTAAACAAAGCAAGCCTAAGAAGGGGAAGAAGGCTTAAGCAGCAGTGTATGTTTGTGTTGTTCTTTTGGTTTTTTATTTTATTTTTGTGTTGGATCTGTTGTGGAAAAGTATGTGTTGCAGTGTTGTGGCAATCGGTTTATTTTAATGGTTTGACTAAACAATATGATGGGATTTGATAATCTGACTTTAATATGAATGAAATGGAATTGGTTTGTTAGTATGCAGATTACATTTTTAGAGTTTTTTCAAATTCTTTACATATAGCATTGAGATGGAAGCTTGAATGTATAACCCTTTTTTTTTGTATCTATGAAAATATGATCTGAAACCCATCTAAAAGATTCACAAGTGGTGCAGATCAGGTAAGCAATGTTCTTGTTATGACCATTTTTACATATTCTCAGATGCACTGTTGATTTGTAGTGATCTTTGTAACATTCTTGCTTATGCAGTGAGCAGTCTTTGAAACATTTAACAACTTCTCCACAAGCATAGAAGTTATCCTCTACTGGTAACTTGATGATCTTGGATTTGACTGGATCAATGGCAGAATCAAACCATTCAAAGTAGGTGCATGTAGGATTTGATCATTTCAAGATCATTTTTCCATTTGTTTCACTTGTGTTTGATCTTAGTAGTTATCTTATACCATTACAAGGCACATGTTTGCATCTAAAATACATCCAGGGACATACCTTTGATTCATGACTTCCCTGTTCACATGTTGAACATAGATCTAGGATTTTTTTACTCTCTAACTTTGTTGTTGCTTCTGCAAAAACTATTACTACTTGGAGAATTTTTTGCATTGTTGCTCAGTTTTATGTGTAATTGTAAAGCTAATTCTAGAAAACTCGTTGAATTTTTGAGAAATTAGGTAAAGAAGAGTTAGGGTTCTTCATTGTTATATATAAAACTTGAAGATGATGAATAAGACCATTAAATAGGGGTGAAATATAAGTCGTTGATTTTTTCTCTTAGATTAATGCCATGTGTAATCAAGCCGTTACTAAATGTTGCACATTTTTTACACGTGCACTGAGTCACGAGTTAACTGTGTACTGAATCACTCCTTAACTCGGTCCTTGTTAACTGATTCAGGGGCTTTACTGTCTTTTTACGTGGATGATTTAATGCCACATAAGCACTAACGCCCGTTAGCCGTTTTAAAAAAAAAAAACAGGATGAAAAAGGTCAATAGTGTGGCATTTTATTAACTTTGAAAAAACGGTGACATTTTATTAAATAAAAAAACGAAAGTGTGGCACTTTATTATAGAATCCAAAATTTAAAAATGAAGAACTCAACTTTTATGAAACAAAAGGAGTATTCACTTTTTTGTTTACTTTGTTTTCTAAAAGAACAAAAATCTATACAGGTTTTTATTTTAGTTTTTGACAAAATATATATAGGTTTTATGATGTACTAGATTTGTGTCAGTGCTACATACTGGGCATAGTTATCCGTACTTTTCTAAATGTGTTACTTTTGAAAATTGATAGTTGTTCGTATCTTTTACCAAGCTCTTATAATTTCATTACAATGAATTTTACCATTTTTTCACGCTTTTATGTTTGTCTTTGAGTATCACCATAATATGACGCTAACTTCACCGGATAAAGCTCTTTGGCAAGATACATGGTCAGAGTTCGGACATAGATTTTTTCACGATTAACATTAGCCCTTGCAAATAAAAAACACATTTGAAATGAGACAAATAATGATGATGAAATTGATAGTTGCTCGTACCTTTTTATCATACCCTCCAACCAACCCTTTTTCTTCTTAACAAAATGTTGATAAAATTCGATAGTTGTCGTATATTGTAGCACACAACAACGACATTAGTGGAATTCCACCATTTTCCCAAGCTTAAGCATCCGTCTTTAAGTATCACCACAATGGAAAAATAGTTCTTCGACAAAAGATAGTCATCTGGTAGAGATTGGTTGAAGATTAATAACAACCCGTGCAAATAAAAAGTACATATAAAATAATACAAATAATGATGATAAAAATTGATAGTTGCCCATATTTTGTTGTTGTACCCTTCATACCCTCCAACCAAGCTTTTTTTCTTCCTAATAAAATGTTGATGAAAATTGATAGTTGTTGTATATATTGTAGCACACATAACAATGTCATTAGCGTAATTCCACATTTTCCTAAGACTATGTGTCTGTCTTTGAGTATCACCACAATATTATGATAACTTCACCAATATAGTTCTTCGGCAAGAGATAGAATCATCCCGCAGAAAAGTAAAATAAGTACTATTTTTTATTTTCGCAAAAATATAGTTTTGAAAATTTATATATAAGGGATTGACATTAGTAGATACTAATAAGCTTAATTAATAATAAACATTGTCAACCCAATATAGTCTACTAATGTGTCTTCTTAATATACAATTTTCGGTTTTGGGGATCACATGAATAAATAAATCTTTTGGACTTATCATATTTGGAGACTCCATGGTTGGTGCAGGTAATTGTTAAAGAAAATTAAAATTAGCTAGATCTAATATAGAAAATGTAAATATATATTTTTTTCTGGTATAAAATATAAAATTTAACCGTAGTCGTTTATTAAAAATGATAAAACGTAGATTGTCGATCTAAGATGTTGTCCATCCATTAAAATTATCGTCTCAATAAAAGCTTATTTTGGCCAATAAAAAATGAAGGTTTCTATCACCATCCAATGTGGAAGCTGTCTTTTACTAGGTTTTTAAGTGTTTAGATTATTGGATGTTTAAAGTTGCTTTTTTTGGAGAGGCCATGACATTACATGTTTCTGTGGTTGATACTTGATAGGCAAGGTCCTAGTCCTCTAAAGTTAAAAAAAGAAGAAAAAGGAAATCCTAATTAACAATTCGTCGAATGATTCACAAATTCTAATGTTTTATTTATTTCCGAACAATATTTCTCTAACACTGAACTAGGTTCGTGTATTTTATGGGAAATCCGAATTATTTGAGTTCACGTTTTATTCGTTGCTCTAATTCGGGCAGCTGGTTTTGTCGTTGACTCGAGTCGGACCGAGTCCATCATCCTGAGCCAGCTCAATTTCCCTTTCTTCATAAAAGTTTTTAAAACATCAAAGTTAATAGGTATTGAACCTATGACCCGGGGCTCACGCCAATCGTTGGGCTATGTATTGGTGGCTGATCAATACATATTTTATATTTAAACCTTGTTTTTCATTCCATATATATAACCTTAAAATATATATTTTATTAATTTAGTGTACGCCGAATTTTTGTTATCGAATTGATCTCTTAAAATCGAATTATACATGTGTGCATACCATTTTGAATTATCACCGTATCATGAACCGTTAACCGAATTTTTAACCGAATTAGACTTTTACAAATCCGAATAATACTTGTAAATATTACGTTCCGTACATTTGTCGAATTCCGAATCGCTAACTAGGAAGAAGACCCATGAAGAGCAGTATTGCACATGTTGCTAATCCGAGTGTTACGCTATATTGGGACCCCACGTGTAAACTATCCAACCGTTATTTTGTTATTTGTGCCAACATTTTTTGATCATCCAATGAAATTTATAATCCAGTTGTTTAATTTGTAAGGCTGGGCTATTCATTTATCCTTGTAAACCCATGCTATTCTACGCTAATCTTTTCACGAGGTGGCGAGCCATATGCATGTTTCTTGTTTTAACATGTCTCTGATGTAACACGATAAGAATCAATAACAAATTTTCTAACCGTCAAGAAATAAAACATACAAATTAAAAATCAACTTTTAGATCATCTCCACAACAGCAAACACTGCATCAAGGGCAACACAGATGAGACAACTCTTCCAAACTCAAACGTTGCTCAACATAAATTAGTGGTTAAATAGGGCATGAGTGGTGCATTGATACCCTATATGGTTCCACGTACGAGAAAGCCATTTCCTAAAACCCAATAGGAAATCTTTCTTCTCGTATCATCAAACCACTTGATCTAATCTTAGTACCCCAGAATAAGAAGAAATTGATGAATCCCACGATTGATTCTTGATGTTCTAAGATGAGGTAAAGTATATCACTC
Source organism: Papaver californicum (assembly GCA_023531435.1). Classification (NCBI taxonomy): domain Eukaryota; kingdom Viridiplantae; phylum Streptophyta; class Magnoliopsida; order Ranunculales; family Papaveraceae; genus Papaver; species Papaver californicum. Next base: position 2,080,380 of record JAJJMC010000373.1, on the reverse strand, counting down.
TCATGCATCCATTATACCCTCATGGATTTTTATTTCTAATTTCTTTTTGAAAAGTTGGTATTGTATTACGAACTTCATAGGAGCACTGGGGGACATATAGCACTCTAAAATAATATTTTATAATTTGTTTAATTCTCTATTTTCTGACGTGGATTGGTAATATTTTCATAGTACTAAAATCCAGTAATAATCTTCCCACTTCTTTTACAAAACAATCTATTTTTACAAGTTACAAGAATTTAACTCAACTTTTTCTTCATGATTTTTGGCTATGAAATAAATTTCCATTTTAATCGTTCAATTGCCTATGTTATTTTTAGTTAAGAACATCCATTCATTACAACGATATATATATTTGTGTATGGCTAATCCTATAACTAGGTGATAATACAAGGTTATGAGCTCAAATCTCAAAGATGACTACACATAATTTTTCTCTAACCAAAAAAATAAAATTAACCCTATAAGATAGTAAATTACTTTGTGTAACTATCGAACTATGTAGTGAACTATGTAGTCTTGTATTATACACAGGTGCCTGAACACATATAAGTCTTCCACAACAATAAAAAGAAGCAATTCAAACTTTAGTTGTATGTCTTTATTTATAAATTCACCTATATATATATGTATATAATGATACCTCTCACGGTTCCCATATATATATATATATCCAATAGAGAATAATTAGAATGATAATGATTATTTCTTTAATTAAAGTTAGTTAATCACCATTAAGTAACTGCATAGACCATAAATCCTCCATACCCCAAAAGTTTTCATTGTTAGTTTCGGGAGGTGGTAATGTATTCGGGAGAAAACCCGGATGGTTATGGTGAAGGCGTTGATGAAGATGATGATCGGTTGTATAAATTGGTGAATAATTTTTAACACCGTCTTCCGTTGTAGATGTTTGAGTACTTGTGCTAGCTCCACCGTAATGTTGTAAATTAGTTTGTCCAGGATTTTGTGACGAGTTATCACGTGGTTGTTTCATATGTTTTTGGATTTTTGTCCTCCAAAAATTCTTTATTTCGTTATCAGTTCTTCCCGGTAGGTGCCTCGCAATTTTTGACCACCTGTACTAACATTAATCATACTAATTGAAATACATCACGGGGGTAAATAAACTCGAACATAAACAGGGATTTTTTTTTGTTTAATTATTAGAGCTAATGGAACTCGTTTAGGTCATTATTTTTTCTAAACTGTTCTGCTTGATTTGAACATTGGAACCTACAACGTGCACATCACTTGCAGTCTTGCCCCAATTGCAGTTAACCTGGATAAAGATAAGTGGGCCTCATCCATGGACAACCTTATAGAGTTGGCTTACCTGTAACTTCTTTTAAATTTGAGCTAAAGTTTCTGGGCTGAAATTTTAGAACCAAAGGCCCAATATCAACGAAATTATGTTCCAGTTTTGAGAATCTACGCATTTACCTATATTGACATGCATGCATATGATAAGTGATCCAATTTCAAACCCCAACACGTAAGTTTGAAACACGGTCGACCTGAACTCCTTTTAAGATTAAAAAAAAAGAATGAATAACAAAAGGATATCATGTGACTCTATTAACTTTATTTTTCTTAGTTAGAGGAATGCATTAGTTAAACCATATATTATACTGGTTCTTTTTTGCTCGGAGGAAGTTTTAATATTTTATCAAGAAGTTGACCATCAGTATCAAGAGGTCACGGACAATCAAGAAGTAATTACCAATAAAAAAAATTAATATTTTTGGTGATGGAAAGAATATTGGATTTAAAAGTGCTAAGATAGCCCAAAGTAGCCAACAGAACCGATGCAAATTTTCTCCTAGTTTTTGATGAAAATAAGAGTAAAACATGAAGAAGAAGGTAAACTGAACAACTTTATTTGGTTAAAAAAAAAACTATTGATAAAAGAACAACGTTTAAAAGAGTAATAGTTGATATAAACTATATATAACCAAGATTTATCTTATAATTAGATAGAAAGAATTATTTTCTTTGTTTGATCTACAGAAAAAGAAAAAAAGGAAACACAAAAAAATGCCTTGTTTCTGAATCAGTTTGTGAAGATCAAAAACTGTAAAAAATATATGTCAAAAGATGCATACGAATCAAGGTTTTGCAGGTTTGTTGGTTAGGGGTATATATATATGCATATCAGGAGTCAGAAAAACATGGTTGATAACTTGATATATATATATAGTACGTCCAAGAAAATTGCATGTAATATCATGTCTTACTTTCACATGACTAATAACCAATAAAACTCACCTATTTCCCCACTTAGCATGTAATTCCATGATCAGGAGTTGTTCTTCAGGTGTTATATTACCCCTCCGAACATCGGGTCTCAAGTAGTTGAGCCAACGAAGACGGCAACTCTTCCCAGTACGGTTGAGACCTACGTATACCATATAATTAAAAACAATAAACATTAACATGCATGGAAAAAAAACTTATTTCTAACATGTATATATTTATACAGAATACCTAAGAATTATCAGATATCTATCGTCAATGACTTCGGTGGACCGATAATTCAAACGATCGATGATGATTAATTACCAGCTGATCTAGCAAGTGAGTTCCAAACACCTTCACCGTGATTTGCTATATAGTTTATTAAAATCATGTCTTCTTCCATAGTCCATGGACCTTTTCTTACTTCAGATTCTTGAGAGCTGCAAGGTCTTTTATCCATCTTTTTGAGGATGAAGCAATCGATATCGATTGATTTGCAAAGAAGAAAAAATAAGGTGACTAGGGTTTTATAGACAGTCTAGTTACTTTAACAGTATCCCAACTGATTCATCTTAATCAGGTTTAAAAAAAGAATATTTGACCTAATTTTCATATTAATGACATTATTTTGACGTAATTCATATATATTTTTAGCTAACCATCGTACCCTAATTTAATAAATGACATACATGCACACGTAGAATTATACGTGCATGAAATGCATGCATGGTAACATGGTAACATGCCTACGTCCCCGGCATCTCGTTTGTTATTCGTATTTTCAGTCTATTAAGAAATAGGTCTCAGTTCATTGTATTTCCTTTGATAGAATTGAATTAATTTTATTTAGTTTAATTTAAGGAAAACAAAATATGAAATCCTGATGTACAAATTTGTCATGCATGCAAAATGCATCATAATATTGATGTATTTCACTCAAAATTTGACTCTTATTCAATTGTTTGTTGATAATAACATTTGTCTCTCGTCTCTAACTCTCTTTCTGGTTCTTTTTTACTTTTAGGATTTTAGCTGTTATCAGTCCTCTTGTGCAATGGAGTGGTTATTGCTTCTTACTATAAATAGGCAGCAGCGATGGAGATTTTTTTACTGTGTGATAACCTTTTCTGTCCATTGATTTCTACCCTAAGATTAATTTCCTACTGATTTTTATCTTTGCCCTTTTAAGACTTAAACCCTAAAATTTCTTATAAATTCAAGAGATTTAATAGAAATTAACTGATGAATTATAATAGAATTTTTATACAAATAGTTCGTTTGGAGCAAGCACTATAGTATTATAATAGTATTATGGTTTTATCTCTAGAATATGGAAAAGAATAATTTCAAAGGGGTTTATTTTTCTAAATTTTATGAGATACACTACAAGAAAAACAGTTTTAAACGATAGGTCGGTTTAACTCGTTAAAATCTTTTTGAATCGTTATAACCCTTATAGCAACTAAAAGTGATACTTACTCTGTTTGTTGTAAAAGGTCCGTTTTGTAAAGGTCTAGAGCAGCTAGGCACTCGCTTTAGTAATCAACCAACTTCCCTAAAGCGAGTACTCTTCTCATTGCTTCAGAACTAGACCAACCACCAGGGAGCAAGTAAAATTCTTATCGCCTAATAGGTAGACCAACCAATAGAGCAAGTACAATACCAATCGCTTTAGATCTAGACCAACCATCCTAGAGCAAGTAAAATACCTAGTTGATAGATACATGAAACAACTTGGCCTGAAATTGCTTTGTTAAGGTTTTAAGCGACCAAATAATTTTACTCGCTAAAAGCGATTTCTGATTTTGATTGGCCTGAAGTTGATTGCTTAAGTTTTTAAGCTACCGAATTTTTTTACTCTCTAAAAGCGATTTGTGATTTAGGAGCTATTAAGATACCTAGTTGATATATACATAGAACAACTTAGCCTGAAGTTGTTTGCTTAAACTTTTAAGCTACCAGCGAATTCTGATTTTGATTGGCCTGAAATTGGTTGCTTAAGTTTTTAAGCTACAAAATTTCTTTACTCTTTAAAAGCAAATTCTGATTTAGATAATCCCAAAATATAATTATAATACTAAACGTCACCACTTATTAAGATTATATAATTATAAATGGCAACTTCTAATTAAGATTCTACAATTATAATTAACCACTTTTAATTGAGATTAAAGTAACTAAAACATCTTAATTAACTTATAATTAAGATTCTACAATTATACATATACTGATATGTACTTCAGTATCCCCACCAATTACATCGCCAACATCGTCGTTCTCATCTTCTTGCAAATCATCACCAGTACGTCTATCTTCAACTTCATGTTCATCTAGGGATTCATCTTCTAAATCATCTAGCATAGTTTGACAACAAGATCTCGTTTTTGTTTTGTTGCAGAAGTAGTAGGAGATGTGAGATATACCAGAAGATGTCTTAGAAATCCAACTGAAGTTGATAGTTGGTCTTCAGGTAACTCCTACAAAAAAGATCATCAACTATTTAAAACCATAACAACATACTATTACTAAACAAAATTTTCTACTTCATGATACAAAAATTGACTGACCTGTAAGGGGAATTTCACGAAGAATGGAATCAAATTTTGAACTCAAATTTCGACACACCAATGATAGCCATTTCAGAAAACACTTCAAAATCATATTCTACCAATTCATATTTAAGCATAAAATGAACCAAAAACAACTGAATCAGATTGTACCAGTTCATATTCTGTCATGGCACCTAAGAATGACCAACTGCAATCAACCAAAAAACAATTGCTCCCATTTAATAAAACTTCTCAACAAATGCAGAAAATTGAGAGATCAACAACTAAACATGGGACATCCAACCAGTGAACTAAACACATTGTTGTGAGTTCGAAATAAAACCTGACCAAGTTTCTAAACTGCAAGCTCAGTGGACTTCCTTAACTGAGAAGTCTCATGTAAAAGAAGGATATAAATCTATATGGAAAATCGTAACAGACTTCCCCAGTCACGGCAATAACATGACCTATTTTCTTCAATGCTCTAACAAGCAATAGCTTGTCATTGTGGGAGGACCTTCCCATTACTTGTATGCCAAACATCATAACAGATCAGTCTAAGGTAATAAAAATACATTATAATATGCGAGTTAGACATTTTAACAGTTTAGATCATACCGAAATTTTTCCAGCAACTTCTTCTCTTTCGGATTCAGACAACTCACGGAATCTCTTTCCTTTGATGAGAGTTGGCTCCGTAGCATCCGCATCGGAAGCAAGATACTCCAGAGCTATTGCTTTTGAAGTATGAAGGTTGTCTCTGGTTACCATACGTACCTAATGCCAGAAATAATGTTCTCAACTTTATATTAGACAACTTGAAAGACATAAAAACGTGTAAACACCCCGAATAAACACAAAAAGAGCTATCACCTTAACACCAGCCTTGGTGCATAGTTCTACTGCTTCTCTAACTCCTGGACGAAAAGGATCCTAGCAAAAACATGCTTATTAGAAAAAGGAAACTGATTTTCAAGAAGTACCAATATTGCAATAATACATAATATCTGATTGTCCATTATATTAAACTAACCAAGTTTGGACGATTTCCAACGTCAAAAGTAACTAAGTTGTGATAACTTCTACAACAAATCAAAATCAATTCAAATAAAAGTGGTGGAGATGTTATACCAGAAGATGTCTGAGAAAGCCAACTGAAATTGATAATTGGTCTTCAGGTAACTCCTACAAAAAAGATCATCAACTATTTAAAACCATAACAACATACTAAATGAAGAGAAAACAATGAGAAAAATGGGGAAAATATATATGCTTTCAAATCCAAAATTTACCTGCCAAAGTTGCATAAATTGAAACCCTAACAAAGAAATTCAATTTAGTTAGGGTTTGGTTGCAGAAGTAGTAGAATCAAACACAACTGTTATCCTCAACCTGTAAAATCAAACCCAAAAACTCATCATCATAGTTAATAATTTAAAAAAACGAAAGATAATAATTAAACTAAAGGGGTTTGGTATATTTTACTTATATCAGGAGAAGAAATCTTCAACCAGCTTGGTGGTGTTCTTTTGTATTCACCCAGATTCAAATCTCAAACAGTCAATACCTTCTCACACCCATCTGGTACAACCTCCTCATTTCATCACATCGGAACCTCCATTACAGCTATCATAGATAAAAACAATAACTGACATCTTTCCTCTTCGATTCTTCTTCTTCAGATGGTACAAGCACTTCTCTCATCATAAACTATAAAACACCCAAAAACCCAACATTAAAATCATACCAACACATTAGAAATACAATAAATTTGTAAATAGAAACTACTTTTTATTTTCAGTATACCTGAATGAGTGATTGAGTTCTCTCGACTTCCATGTGAAACAAGAAGTTAGGGTTTAAAGGAATTAAATTTCTGATTAAGTAAAATCTAGGGTTTGATTAAGAGGTTACAAATTCTTCTCTTCTTGTTGATGAATCTAGGGTTTCTCCTCTTCTTGTCCTTCTTGAAAATACCTAATGAATCACACAGAGAAAGAAGATTAGAATTTTGATATCAAAAATAACTCATAATCGATCAAAAGAAAGTACTGAAACTGAAATCTAAGTTCATACATTTACTTAGCTGAAGTTAACAACAAATATATGGAGAAGTTGAAAAACATCATTTCTTCTACTTCGATAAGATCTCTTCTTTTTTTTTGTTGCAGAAGTAGTAGAATGATAATGAGTTAGGGTTTACAGATAAAAGGGACAGGGTGGGAGGCGTACGAGAAGGAAAAAAAGATTAGGTTTAGTAATTTTCTCTCTCTTCTAGGGTTATATAAGAAAAATTAACTTTTACCTCGAGTAACTGATCAAGGAGATATAGGGACATGATTTCTTGTTTGTGTGTTTCCCACATGTACCTTAACTCAGTTATAGTGTAGTAGAGCTGGACGATCATTACCTTCGACACCAATTTAATTGGTACACTAAGATCTGATGGTTAGTTTCTTTCCATGTGTTAAAAAAAAATTATTGAACGGTTTTCACGGTTTTAATAATAGGTGGTACATCTTATGACTTTGTGATCCATGTGACATCGTTTTACAAGGGTTCAAAGCTTTAGGAAAAATGAGAAATGTATCGGGAAATCGTTATTGACCTTTGACTAAACACAAATCCGAAGAGTGTCTGAGAATGAGAATGAACCGGAAGGATGATAAATAAATTTCGGAAAATAGGAAGTTGACCTTCGACCAGAGTAAATCTTGTGATTCAACGGTGTATTTAGAGATCTGTTACAGATATTCCGGGTAATATGAGAGGGGACGAGGTATATTTATCCAATAACGTTCGACCTCACTTAGTTTCTCTTGGATTCAATGGGTTTAATTATATGGTTACCTATTAATACAAAACGAATTTCCGTCCACTTCACTTAATTTTGTTTGTTACCCGCCAATTTTACCTATTTCGGTCGCCTCACTCAGATTCAATCGGATTTCATCGGATGTAAACTAGTTAGGCTACTCTACTTTTTTTAGATTCTATCGGTTTCTATGGTTATCTATCAACATCATTGAATGTCCATTTACTTTTTTTAGATTCTTCGAATTGACTTACATTTTCCGCGATAAGTGACCCCTAACTCGAATTTTTCTTCGAATTTTGGCTTCGAATTGGAACTTATGCATCTTTAGAAAATCACTTGGAAAAGATAAACTTCGGTCAGAAGAGCACATGAAACAATATTGATATGGAATGTCCAGAATAATGACCTGGATTTTGGTGATGAGATTTAAATGGTATTTGATCAAATTGAAAAACGTTAGGAACGATTTTTGATTTTAATCAAAGATTAAACTGAAAATAGATATAGGGTTCGATATAGGAAAAAAGAGATTGCAAGTGATTAATTTGGAGGGAGTAATATGAGAAAAAGTGGTTGTGATTGTTCGGGAGTAATAGAGATGAAGGTCCGAGATAATTAAAGAAAGAAAAAACATGGTGGTTAGGTTTCAGAAAGAGAATGTGGCGAAAACGTGTACCAATTTTTAAGTTCTGAAGTAAGTGACAATTTAGATTTCAAACCAAAATATAAGGCGGGACACAAAATCTAAGGCGTCAAACACCAATTTTTTTTCCTCTAATTGTTATTATGGCGCAAATTTGCCTCAAACTTGTTTGTATTTAGATCTTTGACAAGTGATAATCATTTAACGTTTCCAGCGATTGTAAAAAGAAAAATAATTGTGTTGATTAAGTCCGCTTTAAAAAAAATCGAATAAAATTCTGGATACAAAATCAATAAATTCGAACGAATCCAACCAAAACATTAGGTGCAATCGATCTGATTAGATATGCTTGGTGATATTATATAGATCGATTCCAGGACGTATTTATTTGTCAACATAATTCGTTCGTTGTCATATGATAGGGTTTCAATATTTGATTTCGACCCAAAAAATTTGGCAACACATAAAATCTGTAAAAAAATTCAATGGGATAACGGGTTGGAAATAAGATTGCTTAAAATATTAGAAGGAAATTTGAGCGGGAGAATTAAATTGGCGAAAAGAACCGACGAGCGAATCAAAATAAATAAAAATTTTAGTTTACGAAATCTCCCTCAAAATGTAAATTTTCAGCAAATAGCCACTGGCCAACTATGAAATTCGGGTCAAAAGGAAAAAATAGGGTGCAGTTTCGGGACGTAGTAATTAATGTTATGTTTGGTCGATCAATTTTAGACTAATGAATATGATGTAATTTTATATAGTGGTAAAAAGAGGTTCGTTACTCGAACTTGTGAAGGTAATGATTTTAGAAAATATTAAACTTAATCTAAACTAATAAAAATCAGGAAATTAAACTAGAGAATATTCTTAGAAAATATGGAGAAAACTAGGAATCAAGATTCAGTTATTTCTAACAATCTATGTGATTAATCATGTAATTCTTTTTAACAATTTAATTCAAGTTTGCCAAAAATATGTTTCCTAAAAGAATAATTGTAAATCCTAAGCATGGGACATCAAGAGTAATTAACTAAGCATGACCCATCAAAAGAGAACACAACTATTTAATAAAAACCATTTTTTTCTAATTTAAATCCATGCAAATAATAATAAAAGAATTATAAATAATTAATTAAAAATAGACTTACCACATAAAATTGAGAGAAAAACCTCCTCCATCATCCCAGTAAATAGACTTAGCTCATGGTGAAGAAAACTTGCTCAAAAGATCTTTTCATTGCTCAAAATATTGATTACAAGGTTGAATAATAGTGCAACAGCTGAACAGACGCGTTTATAAGTGTTACAGAACAAGGTTCAGCCGTTGCAAAAGGCTAAGGCAAAGAAAAGGAAGGAAGAAATTTGAAATTTAAGGCAACAGAACAGCAACACTTATAAGTGTTGCTGTGTCTTCTTCTTCGGCAGCGACTAGTTGAAGAACACGGTCACCGGCGGTGACCGGTGCAGCAGCAGTTGGCCGGATCGTGAGTATTCCGGCCACATTTCCGGCGACTCCGAAACTTCAATTCTAAGCTATTCTCCCCGTTCTTCTTGGCTTCTCTTGGTATATATAGGCTCTAGGGATCCTTGTGAGTCTTCTAAACCTAATAGAACTCTTTAAAACACATCCAAATCTTCCCAAATCCGAATCAAAGTCTAACTCCCTTTTCCGGCCAAACTCGGATTTTGGGGCTATTTTTCCGGCTAAAATTGTTGTTTCTTGGCATGTTTAGTCTTGTATGGATCCCATCTATCTTGTGTATCAATTTGAGAGCAAAATAACCAAGTTTAACCATGAATCAATGTTCACAGTTGAGTACAGACATTTTCCGATCGATTCCGTGACTGGGTTGACTCGGTCAACTCGGGTTGACCGATTTGACTCGGGTTTGACCCGATTTTGACCGAGTTGACTCGAGGGTACCCCTTATCCATTCTAGGGTGCCAAATAACACTTGTCCTTGGGTGCCTTTATCACTTTTTGAGCCAATTTTTCCACAAATCTTTATTTTTCAAATGTACCTACAAAAGCATAAAAACACGTAATATTTGCAAAATCGAATACTAACTTAATAGAAACTAAGGTGCAATCTAGACACTAAAATGTGTCTATCAGAATGTTAGGTTAAAAATACATGTTCATACGAGTGTTCAATCATTTCATAATCTTGTTCGTTATTAGTTCATTCTCATAAAATTGTTCATATTTTATTTGATGACCTTTTCCCTTAAGTTAAAATTTTCACCGGAACCCTAATTAAATCTATCGATGTTCGTCATATTATCCTTAATGACCTCTTCCCCGGTATCCTAACCCTACCGATGTTCATCATATTATCCTCGATGACCTTTTCCCCTCACCAGAACCCTAAACCTATCGATGTTCGTCATATTATCCTTAACAACCTTTTCCCCTAAGTCAGAATCTTCACCGGTACCCTAATCCTACCGATGTTTTTCATATTATCCTCGATGACCTTTTCCCCTCATTGAAATCCTAAACCTATCAATGTTCGTCATATTATCTTCAATGACCTTTTTTTCTTAGTCATAATCTTCGTCGGAACCCTAAGTCTACCGATGTTCGTCCTATTATCCTTAATAACCTCTTTCCATAAGTCATAAATTCACTAGAACCCTAAATCTACCGATGTTCGTCATATTATCCTTAATTAATGACCTTTTCCACTAAGTCGAAATCTTCACCGGAACCCTAAATTTACCGATTTTGTTCATATTATGTCCTTAATAACCTTTTCCACTAAATCAAAATTTTTACCAGAACTCTATCGTCGATAACAATATCCAAATTAATTTATATATATTCTTTGGATTTTTTGTGCCGAAGGTTGATAGTAAAATTCAATGCACTAGTTCATTTTAGCACAAAGAGAACCGCACATGCTTCTCACACACTTGTCTCAATCGGTATGAGAATCCAAAACCAAATTTGTACCCTCCAAAAAAATATCATGATCCGTATGACTATCATTATCCACCGTCCGAAATTTCTATTCAAAACCCTAAATGTTTTTTTCCCTTCATTTTTCTTTTTTTCTTTCTCTCCTTTTCTCGGTTCTGCTCTCTAATCCTTTGCTGTTACCAAAACCATAAACAACAGCTCAAATTTTTTCGAACAAAAAGAACTAATCAAAGCTAGATCTTTTGAACATTTTTATTAATCGATGCAAATATAATCCGTCTCTTCTTAGTGATCCTTCTCTTTTTCACTACCACCACTGAATCTCTTCTCTCTTACTCCATTTGTACAAAAACTTACCGAAGTAGTAGATCAATTAGATCTTTCACAAGCTGTTGTTGATGGCGATTTTCACAAATATAGATCAGTTGATTTACTTCTCTTACTGATCTCTTTTTCTCCCTCACCTATTCTCAGATCTGTATACTCATTTCCCCTAAATGGTTCCATCAAGTATAGATTAGTTGATTCTAAGAGATATGGCAGACATTAAGTTCAAAACAGAAGAAGAATACTGTCCAGAACCATACTTTTAAGTTGATTGAAACAATGAGCTTACATATTTCTTTTAATTTTATGTAAAGGGATTCTGGAAGGAGCATTTGCAAGGAAGGCCATATCATGTAAGGTAGTTGCGACATATTTCAGGTTTTGTGAAGTTTCTATATAAAGCATTTTGTTTCTTATGTGCGTGATTCTTTCTTTCTGTAGCGCGTTATATGTAGTGGATTTGTTAAAGTTCCGACAAACTGCAGCAGGGGACAATCCTGAGGGTTTTTTATGAGACTCCCAGCAAGGACCCAAACTGTTTATCTAATCTTGATTAGGTGTGTATAAAAAAGTTGCTGTCAAATTTTTACATTTTCTTTAAATTAGGTATTTCTGGTGAGCCAATCCCCTGGGTATCAAGGTATATTTACAAAATTATTTTCTTTTTGAGTTTTGTTAAGTAACTATTCAACAACTAGACTTTGATTAAAAGATTGTAATTTTCTACGTCAAATTGCTGAAATTCTACCAATCTAGCTGAGTTGAGTTTTTGAAAGATTAACAAGTTTAACAAACTTAACAAGTTTGCTTAATTTGATTTAGAGTTATTGATTCAGACATGTCCCTTGTATTGAATTTGAAGACGGTTAATGTTTGCGGATCTTTAGTTTCATATCGGAATCAGTTACTTAATAACTTGTGAATCTTTAATTGCAGGTCAGTGATAAGATGGATCCAAATGACCTAGTGAAGCTCATTTGAGATCTTGAACCTTCATGACAAGCCCAGAAGAATTACAATTATTGTAAGGATGGGAGCTGAAAACATGAGAGTCAAATTGCCTCATTTGATCTGGGCAGTGCGCTCGCTGGAAAAGACAGTGACAAAGTGGTGCTCAAATAGGAAGATTCTACCAACAGAATCCGAGGTTTAAGGACTGAAGCCAATAAGTGGAGGGTTAGTCTTAGTTTATTGGTTTCGTGTATGTATTTGTAATTTTACTGTTTATGTGGAAGATCCTTTCTAATTGTTTGGTTTAGTTCGGTTTTAGTCCTTGCAGCCGTAAGACCTCAAGGGACACCATCATAGCTTCAGAATTTGTTCAAGGAAACCAAGCAATCAAGCGACAAAAGCTTCACGAGGGTAGATTTAGACAGGTGCATATATGCAATGTTCTCTGTTTTAGTTCTCAGTTCTCATTTTAGTTTTGTTATTAAGGTTTCCAACTGTATATACAGGGACTGGAAAAGGATTTGGCAATATGTGGGTTCTCTTTGCCTTAGGAAATACATAGTCGGATTTGTTTGACATGGTGAGAACCTTACCCTTTTGTTTCTTCAAAAAAAAAAAAATCTTCATCTTTATTAAATTGTGATGTCCTAGGTTATAATCATACTCTAGTTTGCAATGTTGGTTGCTTCATTTTATCATGTCATGTTGTAGTGGTTACCATGCTTCTTTGATAATGTTTCTTTAATGTTTTAGAAACAAAACATGGGGTTAGAGTTTTTCTTAGGGATTACTGATAACTCTTATGTCCATGATGTGTTTATGACCTCTTGTGCTAGATTTAAATATCTATATATACCAATTGTCCATGCTTTCCTCATCTAAATAGTACTTGGAAAATCTAAGATATTTGAATCAACCACCGTATCAACGAGAAAAAAAGATGAGGATGATTGTATGTGGACAAGTGATACCTGTCCTCTAATAGTTCTGAACTTGGTTATTTTTGATGTTCTTGGCAGTAGAGTTTATGATTTTTCTATGTGATTATTAGCTTATGAGATGGTTCAGTATGAGTATTATTTGGGTGACCAAGTAATAAACTTAATCTCATTCGAATCTCTGTAAAATATTCATTGGATACAACCACCATTTTTACTGATCCTCTTGTTTTTGGGGCTTTTGTGTTGCAGTTCATTTTTGTGGGAGGACACTTGTTCTAGCTTACCTAGCAAAATTGTACCTATCAGAATTTCCAGTCAGCTATATTCGTTCATGCCAATTAAATACCAACTAAATTACCAAGAGAGGATTATCTCTTTTTTTTTTAGATAATTGTTTGATGTTATCATTTTGTACATCTTTGTTGTAATGGAAATGATACAAATATTACTAATTATTGAACTTGGAAGGGTCATTTTCCAAGAGGAGGAAAGGACATGGCAGAGCTTGGTTTTAATTTTGAAATTGTTGAACTTAGTGTTAAAAGTTTCAAATTTTGACTGGAATGATATGGGTTGTGGGATCTGTAAAAAAGTTTGGTTTTAATTATAGTCAATTTAGTCGACTCATGTTAAAAAAAATTATTTTGTGCATCCAAACATTTGCTCATAGTGAATCAAAACATTGATTTGAATGAGTTTTCGTGTTTTCATTAAACAAATCCTTATAAGATTGTTGGATTGATACTAAGATCTCAAATGTCTACTTCAAAAACTGGCTTCTCTTTTGAAATGGTGGTGGCGGCTTAAACTTAGTTGCTGGGAGAGGTTTTACCAAGTAATTCATTTTTTGGTTGCTACGAGTTTGTGCCTCAAAGTAAAGAGCTACAAAGGCACTTTTCTAGCTGCTATAGATTACTTGAAAAAAGGATATAGCGATCAAACACAACTGGACATGGCTAAAAATTAGTTGACACTGTTTTATATCAGCCAAACTATTTGGCAGTTGCAAGTTTTGTAGCTTAAACTCTTAAAGCGACTAAAATATTAGGCTCTTGCTAACATTTAGAGCAACCAATTCATTTTCTATTGCTACGAGTCTGTGCCTCAAAGTGAATAGCTACATGATCACTTTTTAGCTGCTATAAATTACTTGAACAAATGATCTAGCGATTAAAGACATTCTTTCGTGGCTAATAATAAGTGGACACAGGTTTATAGCCGCCAAACTTTCTGGCAGTTACAACTTTGGATGCTTAAACACTTAAAGCAGGCTCTTGCTAAGATCTTGGTCGCTTAAACCGGTTTTTCTTGTAGTGATAGTTGAGCCTAAGTTTTAGCATGCATTTTTATAGGTTCACTTTTATACAATTTATTTTATTTTTTAGGATATATCTAAATAAAATATTTTGAGTGGATATTTAGTTTTCGCTAATTTTATTTAGATAGCAATTTAGTTTCTGACCCCACGTAACCAATCCCCGTAATAATGAGTTTTTTTCTCACTCGATCTAGTTTAAATTAGAAGGTCTAGTTCCGGATATAGTTTAGGAAGACTATAGTGCTCGTGTTGCAGTACCGTCTAAATTTCTAGTTTGAAGGATATGGGACCCATATTTTGTGTACAGGTTGGCATCCATACTGATTTTTTTTAATACGAAATGAAATTCATTAATATAAAAGAAAAAAACTACACAGCCATTGCATCAGTATATATGACTGATGTTAACCAACTTGGCACATAAGTCTGCCATTCATCCATACTAGAAAGAGCTTGTTTTGCTGCTTTGTCCGAAGCTTATTAACATATCTATAAGTAAAATTGCATTTCCAGGAGTCTAGAGAAGAAAGTATAAAAAAAAGTCTCTAATAATACTAGCAGTGGCCCATTTCATAGCTCCCATTCCACCATTTAGTGTTTTGATAACTTTCTGACAGTCACCTTCCAGAACTAGATTATTGAATCCTTTCTCTTTTGCCCATTCTACAACCTCCAACAAAGCCAAAGCTTCAACAAACTATGGGTCTAGGGCTTTAGTTGACTTGCATCTAATTCCATGACTTGTTCCTGCATTATCACCAATAATTAGTCAAATTCCTGTTTTCATGTTTGATTTTCAAAAAGCAGCATCAAAGTTTAGTTTAAAAGTATTCATCTCAGGTTTTTCCCATTTACTATTATGAGCAACAGTAATACATCCTCTTTTTTAAATATTACTATGTTGGATTTTCTGCCAATCTACCATGTGAGATTTAATGCTACTCACAGTTTGCTTAGTATCCACCTACACCTTATCAAAGATAACTCTACATCTAAGCTTCCATACATGCCACGTAGTAAAGCAGGCAATAAAAAAAAGATTAGTTGTATTGGTCTAAGGCTATGATCATGGTTGAAATAAGATTTAATCCAATCATAAACATTCCTCCCTGCAAAAAGTGGCAAAGGTTAGTTTCAATTTCCAACATATTTTTTTGGAAAATACTATATTCAAGAAAAGATGTTGAGAGGATTCATCATGACTTCTACATAAAGCACAAGAGTTATGATTCACATCAGAGAACCTATTAACTTTTTCTTTAGTTGGCAAACACTGGTGAAGAAACTTTCATAGGAAATGATGGATTTTCACTGGGATTTTGGTCTTCCAAATAATTTTCCAATCCAAATCAGATCCTAGAGAAGATATAGATTGGTTTTTATCTAGAATGGCTTTATAAGATGTTTTAACTGAGAACTGACCACTAGCTGGTGGTATCCATTTGATTGTGTCATTGCCAGTGAGGGGAATTCTATATCTAGGATGGCTTGAACAGTGTTAGTATCAAAAATATCCTGCAGAATACTAACATTCCAAGTCTTAGGTTCATGATCTATAAGTTGGCTAACAGTACTAATACTAGAAGACATTAGATTAGACTTAGGAGGACCATCTATACTGGGAATCCACCTGTCTTCCAGATGGATATGTTTTTACCACCCACTTCCCAATAACTAAATTGTTTAATGATCTCAATCTCATCACACATACCATTCCATATCCAAGAGCCATTTTTAGTAAGCTCAGCTTTCAAAGGATGAGCATCTTTAAAATACTTACAGCGTAGGATCTTAGCCTAAAGATCATCTGGATTATTAACAATTCTCCATGCCATCTTAGCAAGCAAGACTTGATTTAGAATAGCAGCTTTCTAATATTCAAACCACCTAAATCTTTAGGTAAAGCAACATGATTCCATTTTTTCGTATATATACCCCTTTTTTATTTTGTTTTTTGTTCCACCAAAAATCTCTGTGGATTGCATCCATTTTATCTGTAGTTTCTTTAGGCATTTTAAAAAATGTCATATGATGACTAGTTCAAGTACCTAGGAAAGCTTGATTAAGAGTAGTTTTACCTGGTTGGCTTAGAAAAGTGGCTTTCCACAGAGAAAGTTTTTCACCAAACCTGTCAAGTAAGGGAGAGAAGGATTGATCTATACTTATTTGAAGTAAGAGAGGCACTCCCAAGTACTTGTCCTGCAAGGCTAGCTTTTTGATCTTGAGAATGTTAGAATTTCATTTTCTACAGAATTTTGTACTTTGGAACTAAAAACAATGCAAGATTTGTCAAAATTAACAGATTGACCACTAAACATACTAAATTGCTCAATGATAGTAGCTAAAGTTCTAGCTTCATTTGGTTTAGCTTTAGAGAAAATAATACAATCATCAGCAAAGAATAAATGGGAGACATAAGAGCTATTTTTAGAAACTGTGATGCCATGGATAAAGTTATTTCTTTCAGCAGCCACTAGATATCTTGAAAGAGACTCCATACAAAGAATAAACAAATAAGGAGACAAGGATCCTATTGTCTCAAACCTCACCAGGAGAGCCATTGAGTAATATGGAAGTAGAGAAAGTTGTAATGCACTGCTTTATCATCATACACCACTCATTAGAGAAGCCAGGAGATTTCAGAGAATCAATCAAAAAACTCCATTCAACCCTATCAAAAGCTTTAGACATATCCAGTTTTATAGCCATCTAACCATCTTTGTTTCTGGTTTTTTTTCATAATATCAATAATTTCATGAGCACAACAATATTATCAGTGATTACTCTACCAGAAAGAAATGCTGACTGAAATGGGGATATAATTTTGTTCAGCAGAATCTTAAGTTTGTTAGCAATTAATTTGGAAACGATCTTACAAGTAATATTGCATAAAATTATTGGTTTAAAGTCAATGGCACTAGTAGGACAGTTCTTTTTTGGAATGAGAATAGTAAAATTATGATTAATTTGTTTAAGGATATGCTTAGATGTAAAAAAATATTGTACCATCTTAACAATGTCCTTACCCACCTCAGGCCACATTTCTTGGTATAAACCTGGAGGAAATCCATCAGCACTAGTGGTTTTCCAAGGTTTCATGCTAAAAACAACATTCTTAATTTCATTATCATCAGGCATAACAATAAGCAAATGATTGTCAGATTCAGAAACACAAGCATGAATATTTTCAAAATAAATAGCAAGGTTAGGAGAAGAAGAAGAAGTGCTCATATGAATGAAATGGTCTCTTAGATTAGAAGCAATATCATTTCTTTTAGTTAGCCAAATTCCTAGAGAGTTCTGTAAGGAATCTATTTGAGTCTTTCTTTTCTTGAAGTTCACTTTATTATGAAAGTAAGCAGTATTCATATCTCCAATTTTCAATTCCTCATCTCTATTTCTCTGTTTCCAAAAGTCTTCCTCAGCATCACACCACATATTCAACTGCATGTTGAATTCTTCTAACCTATCCATATTATCAGAACTGTGAGAATTACTTAAGGCTTCAATCTGAGCTTTAGTTTTCATGATTTGTGTGTTTATGTTCCCATAACAATTGTGATTCCAATATTTAAAAGAATTCTTAGTATTATCCAAACATTTAACAAGATTAAAGGCATGGTAACCATTCACATGTGGGTGCCAATTATCTATAATAACTTTCTTACACCTACTGTCTCTAAACTAAGCCCTATTCAGCCTAAAAGGTTTGTAAGTTTTAATGAGCTTACTGTCAGTGGATAACATTATGGGTAAGTAATCACTTGCAAAAGGAATGAGATAATAAGTAACAGAGTTTGGGTAGTTGGATATCCAATCTAAGGTGGCAGTGACTCTGTCAAGTCTCCCAAGTATAAGTTCATGCCCTTTCCTCCTATTGGACCAAGTGTAAGGATTCCATCTAAAAGGAAGGCTATGCAAGTTATTATGGTCCAGAAGAAATTTAGTCTCATTCAACTAAGAAAGAGAGTGAGGGATACCACCTTCTTTCTCATCATTGCTAATAATGAAGTTAAGGTCACCCATAACAGTCCGAGGATAATTAAGACTATCAGCTAAATCTTTCATATAAGTCCACTGATTAATTCTACTAATATTGTCCAAAGCACATAGAAAAGTAACAAGAGTTATATTAGTTTTGGCATTCATCCTGACTGCACACTGGATCATATTAAGTTTAGCTTCAATGATATTAACATTTATCCCTTCTTTTTATAACAGACAGAGCCCACCAGATTATCCTAAAGGGTCATAAAGAATATTGTTGGGGTATTTAAAAGGAGAGATATATTTCTGCATTTTTAGGAGATATTTTTGGTTTCAATGAAGAAAATAATATCTGGGTCATTTGATCTGATAAGGTCTTTGAGATGGCTTCTTGTTG
Organism: Papaver californicum; assembly: GCA_023531435.1. NCBI lineage: Eukaryota > Viridiplantae > Streptophyta > Magnoliopsida > Ranunculales > Papaveraceae > Papaver > Papaver californicum. The sequence goes on along the minus strand of JAJJMC010000373.1, from coordinate 2,061,285 downwards.
ATTTGTTTTCAAACCCACATATATTCCAGGATACAATTTTCATGTTGAAAATAATTTTTTCGCAGGTAGAGAAACAAGTGATATGGAAAGATGAAGAGATCACTTTAAAAGAAGGTATATGTGTAAAGGAAAAATATGTAACAAGTTGAAACAATATACATAGTTAAAAGAGAAGTTTAATAGGAATACATGTATCTCCCCAATGTGTTTAGCAGATTGCAATCCCCTAATTTCTGTTGTGGACATATTTGTTGTGCTTGAAGTTTGATGAGATGAATAGTGTTCATTGGCAGTTTGAGTAACAGATTGGATGGATGGGGAGTTTTTTGTATGACGTTTCTTTGCCTTTTTCCAAGTCTTTCAGATACATCAGTGGGACCTTCTTCAGAAGTAACAACCCGAGGTGCTTTCACCATATTATTCTTGAAAACTAGTACTTCGTCAGCTGGAGGTACAAAAGGGGTTGCTTTTAAAGCTTTCTTGAGTTTTTGTGTTGAGGGATTTGCCTGCCACTGGAGCTACTTTGTCTTGGGTTTCTTCCTAGGGATTCTTTTGTACCAAAGAAATATGGCTTCTTGTGTTCTTCTTCTAGCAACTCAGTTCTCTCTTTGCACTTGCTTTTATCATGGTTAAGTACATAGCAGTGCGGGCATAGGTTGTGGGGGTTTTTTATAGAAAAAATGTATCCATTTTGTTAAACCTTCCCTTGTAACAATCATTATACCTCTTCTTAATGGGGTATTGATATTTAAAATAACACATAACTTAATTGGGTCTCCATTCACCGAAATTCCATTTTCAGGTTCAATTGCAATAACTTCCGCCATAATCTTTCCCATTTTAGATACCTTTTTCACATTCATTTGTTCCGGTAGGAGAAATTTCAATTGTATCCAGAAGCAATAATTATCCCAAACCAAATTTTGATGAATCATATCTTGAGAATAATCATGTAGAATAACTAGATTCCCTCCAATATTACATGGCCTTTATTTATATACCTTATCCAGTTGAACCCAGTTATGGAACTTAAATATCATGATATTGCTATCAACCTCAATAACCTTCATTTCTTCTTCTACTGTTGTTAAGAAAGGCCATGTGAACTTAATGTGCCTCTTTACCATTTGTTGTGACATTCTCCCTTCAATTATAATTTTACTATTTGTTGCTACACTGATAACTTCATCGTTACGATTATTTGGCTCTCGAATTTCACTGAATATAAAAATTGATTTCAATTTCTGTTTAATCTTTTTATTTTCTCTTTTATGGATTTATTTATTTTTGAAAAAGTTTTTCTCCTAAACTTTTATGCGGCAGTGCATCAAAAGAAATACATTTGAAGGATTCCTATTTACACCAAAAACATACCCGATGTATACGTGTCGCAAAGATATTGATCCATATATTTGGAATATGACCCACTGGGGATTTAAATAGTTCAGTATTTCAGATCTAGATGCATACTATGTACTGGTGTAAAGAAGTGGGGAATAAAAATAATGTATCTAACACGATCGTTCATTTGCTTTGTCCGATTTAAAGTAAAGAATAACAGAGAAAAGAAGAAAATTTCTAGATAACTATAAAAAGGGTCTGGATCATGGGAGTCTAATATTTGACAAACAATTTGTACAAAATCTCTCAACCGTCATATAGCTTATATCCTACAGTTTTCAAATTCAATGATGTGGTAACTATTTTAACTTAAAAATCCTATATGGCTTAAGCCAGGTCAAGCCGAATACAAGATATAGAAATATACGGAAATAATATATTCTTTCGACTGTAACTTCTCGAGTATATCTAACCAAGTTTTCTTCTTCTTTATATTTTTCTTGAATTCAAGTTTTAATTTCGAAAAAATTTCACTCTTTATTTTGAAAATCATAGTGAAGTTCTCTTTGGTTCGCCTATGATTATCACTACATATTGCACCAAAAATTGAGATCTATCTTTATCTTCTTTAAGAACTTTAACGAGTATGGTTTTTTTTTTCTCTTTATAACTTAGGTTCTCGACAGTTAGTTTTTCTAATATGGTCTATTTGTGATTAAGTGTATTCCATTTATGTTGTTAGTATACATATAACATTCATTTTTCTAATTAAAATTAGGACAAATCGACTATGGATGAGTTACCGAAAACTTTCAGTTGTGGTGATAATCAAGGTCTAAATGATGATAAAACCGAGTCTGTGAATGATTTTTCCAATGGAAAAAATGATGTTAGAAATTTGGAGAATCCATATGAAGGAATACAGTTCAATACGCGTGAAGAAGCGCAAGAGTATTATACTGAAATGATCGAAGAAATGGTTTTTCAGTGAAGATTCGATCAACAAACAAAACACGTGTTGGCGTGGACGAAGTGACAACGATTTATATGGTATGTGCTCGTAAGGGAAAGAAAAAAAAAAGAACATAGAAGGACTAGACAAAAAAGGGAGAAGTTGCAATACCATTAAAGAGTGCGAGGAAAAGATTCGATTTCTTTTTGACAAAGAACATAGTAAATGGATAGCAACGCCATTCTCAGATGTTCACAACCATAAATTTGTGTCTCCAAGCAAGAGGAAGCACATGCAGATAAATAGATGCATGCAAGATGGTGTGAAAGATCTGACAGAGGCATTTAATAGGGAAAACATTCAAATTACCAAAGTCACATCGATATTTGGTGGTGCAGAGATAGAGTTTACTCAAAGGGATTGTAGGAATCATTTACGCAATGTCAGGTATACGAATTTGGAGATCGGTGATGCCCATTCAGTCATCAATTACTTACAGATGAAGCAAATTGAAAATTCACAAATTTTTTATGCAGTTTAAGTTAATGAACAAAGCAGAGCAGTAAACTTTTTGTGGGTTGATGCTCGGTCACGTATGTCATATGATCAGTTCGGAGAAGTAGTTTTCTTTGATACTATGTACCGAACAAATAAATATGACATGTCGTTTGCTCCATTTAAAGGCGAATCGCCATTATCAAACCATACAATTTGGATGTGCACTTCTACAGGACGAGACCGAAGTTGCATTTTCATGGTTGTTTAGTATTTGGATTGAGGCTATGGGAGGGAAACATCCATCTGCGATTATAACGGACCAAGATGTTGCCATGGCCGCTGCTAGATTTTGATTTCCACTTCCGCAACAAATTTTATTGTTAGACTTCATTTGGGTATTCTGAGATCTAATTTGAACATATATTAAATTTTCTTATTGTGTATGTTCTAGATTTGGGTATTCTGATATTTATAAGTTGAACATATACTAAAACGACTGTAGTGTATGTTGTTCTAGGAATTATGCGTAGTAGTCTTATTTAAAACCGTGTAGAGACTCAGACGTGAATCGAACATACAACCTTCTAATTTTGAGTCAGACGCGCTACCATTGCGCCACAGATTCATACTAGATTCTGGCGTATGTGAAGTGATAAATAAGCAATAGTGGAAGCAATGTTTTACCTCTATTAGGAACATGATATTAATGTTAAGCAACTGGCTTGAGCCATCAACTGATTTACTTTGAGATTTCACCAGCCTGGGCAGCGAGTACCTGACCGCAGTTAGTCCCATACACCCAAAATCCAATTTAATTACCTGTCCAATAAAAGAAAAACTTTCTTGACTTCCTAACTTATTGCAGATTATCCATAGGACGGACATAACGAATGAATATGGAAAAATTCAACATTCTAAAGCTGAAAACTAAGAAACACTAGTACTAACTCTTAGGTTCACTGAATTAAAGTAAAATTGAGACTAAGCAGAGAAATATGTCAGATTAAGACCATTTATGTTTTTAAGAAAATCCAAACAAAATGAAAAAAATTAATACTCACGACCTATTCATCTAAAGTTTGTTTTGGCATGATCCTCACACTTCATCAGTATTTTACTTTCTCTACAATCCATGTGATTTTCTGGTATTACCAAAATTCCAGTACTAAAAATCTCTATAAATGAACAAGTAACACTGACTATAACCGAATCAACAACAACAACAAAATACAGGGAATTGAAAATATAATATCTACCTCCAAATTTTGATTAATTTCACTGTTGGAATATCAACTTTCCTCTTCAGTATTCATCTACCACTGCATGTCCGTATGGTTCTTTGAGATTTTTTGTCAAAGCCAACTACAAGATAATTCGTTCACCCACTTGTAAATTAATGTGAAGACTAAAATATCAACGGATACTAGGAACAAATTAAAAAAGAACACTCAATGTTTGTATGTTTTTTAAGATCTGTTGACATTCAAGACCTAAACCAAATTTAACTGAAACCAGGAAACCGATAATTATATTTTCAGTACTTATAGAACTAAAATAGAAAAGAAAACCCATATTTAATCAAACTCAAGAAAACCAAAAATACAATTCCACCTTCAGATTCAAAATCATGAAATCTCTAAAATATCCAATTCCACTCACGGAGATACATAATAAGATTCATATATATTGTACAATTATCTAACCCACCATAGAAGATTAAACGGAAGAAGGAGCATCAATATAACCAAGAACAAAATTAGACGATAAACGGATTATAATGAAGGAAGAACAAGGTATGAAAGAGAGTTAATATTTTGGTTTCCTTTTTTGGTGTTATGAATTTGGTTATCAACTTAGCTTGGCTTAAGCCATATAGGATTTTAAAGTTAAAATAATTGTCATATCATTAAAATTGAAAACCGTAGGATGGAAGCTATCTAAGGTTGATAAATTTTGTTCAAATTGTTTGTCAAATACTAGAGTCCCATAATCTGGAATATAAAAATAAGTTTATTCGTTTTGCAAGCATGCAAATGTGAGCATTCATAGGTCTATGTTTATTTTATTCCATCAACAAAAAAAAAACATAAAACAAAAAACACGTATATAATTTGAAGGGATATTCATATGTGCATGGCAAAAGGGGAATTCATGAAGAAGCAATAACTGATCATTAGAGACTCTCTTCATAAAGAAAAAAGAAAAAAAATCTTTAGAGTACATGAAACTAATTAAGTTGAGTTAGGGAAATAACTTATCTTCATAGATACGACGAAGAAAAGTTTATCAGAGATGGTTCTAAAATTAGTCTAAATGGATTTTCTTGAACTCTCTTTAGCAAAATTTTATGACTTGGGGTTACAATTGATTTTAGGGTAACAATAAGAAAATTTAGAACTTTTTTACGTTTGGCAATATGTTGGACTCTTTGAAAGGAAAGGAATAATGTAATTTTTAGGCTGTGTTTGATAAGATTTAATTCCATGAAATTAGTCATCTTTCCATGGAAATAACGTGTTTTATTGTTTGATTACACATTTATTTCCATGAAATTATGAGCCTATTTACAAAAAAACATGGTTTAAAGTATGATTTAAACTTAATTCTATGAAATTTTATGGAAAATATTTCCTTACCTCCTTCAGGATACTGATTCCGTAGAATACTTTCTATGGAATTGTTTTCTTTTCATGTTATCAAACATAGCCTTAGAAACAAAGTTAAAACTAGGAAAAAATTTACCTTTATAATTAAATCTACTGTTACGTTATGTATGTGTTGTAGCTCATAAATTTTTAAAGATATTCCAAATAATGTTATTTGTTTTAGGAAATCTTCCATTGTTGTTTCTCAGGAAATCTTTCGATATATAATGTAGTTGTAAAATTTTTTTAAGTTTCAATCGGATGGCTAATTGACGTTATATTTTTTTTAATCCTCCTTAAACTTAATAATAGCTTGGAAATATCCTGATTTTGAGATTTTTTTTTCCTTTTTATCGTGGATACAAGTCTTCTGCACTCTTTTTTTTCATTCAATTAAATATCTTCTTAACCAATTAAAAATATATAAATAAATTATATTCTTCTATTTTAGGAAAAAAGGATAATTGAGCTAACTAAAAAATACTATCCAGCTAGATGATATAATATTATTAGCATATTTCATGGTTCTTTAGGATACCACCAAAAGAACAAAACGCATGAGTCAACTGAAGTTAACCCTATTGATAACTTTCTTATATTTATTCTCCATTTCACGACATGGCATGATGGCATGTGGGATGCAAGAAACAGAAGAATCTACTATCAGCCGATAAGTTTCGTTCAGTTCCATTAATTAATTGTTTTTTTATTGGATGCTAATTAAGGCTCCATCAGTGTGTTCTCTCTTAATTTGCTCGTGAAGGACCTGAACTGTTTTTATTTCTAAGTTGTTATTCCCGTGCCATAACCACTACACGAAATTAAGGAATTTATAACGGCTGTTTTATTAACGGTTAATTTTTTTTGAAGCATTATATCATTGTTATAAGTTTTTTAATAATGAGAAACCGTTGGTATAATTGGTATCTGTTACTAAATTTTAGGGAAATTATGGTTAATTACCTTCGTATCCTCAACTTAAATTATCAAATTACTTTATTACCTACTATTATTATTATTTACGTCTCAATTCTACTTACACTCAACATGAACCAGCATCCCAACAATTTTCTTTTTTAATATTTTTTTACATTATAACTTTTCAATTTAGTTAGCAATCAAAAACAAAATCAAAACTATTGAAATTAGTTTTTCATTCAATGCACGGACTCAAGTTTAGAAGGCTGATATAGGGGCTCCCATATCAATAGAGGGGCTCCCAGTTGGGCCGAGATGACCCAATTTTACGATAAGGGATGTCCTAGGGGTAAAGATAAATGTCCATTTTACCCTTTACCTAATAAAAAAAGATAAATTTGTCCTTTAATTAAAATTTTTTCATCTCCTCCATATCTTCTCCTTCTCCTTCTCCATTTTAATCAAATTTCTCAACCGAATTAAAATTTTATCGCCGATTAAACTCCCAATTTCGTGATGAAGAATACTAATAAATGTGTAGAAAGTAGTAGTGATGACAATCCGGATAAAACTAAATTACACTAACTGATTTGATGAAATCACGATTTGAAAGATTGATTTTTTGTTGTTCAGAGAAACTTACGGTTGGGTTTCATGTCGAACCCAACCGTAACACCAAGAACACCGAAGAACACTATTTTTGCCCAGATTTACGGTTGGGTTTTCAACCAAACCCAACCGTAACTAATTTGTTCTTCATATTACGGTTGGGTTATTAAACAAACCCAACCGTAACTTCAAATGTAGGAGATGAAGATTCAATTAAATTTTACGGTTAGGTTTTCAATCAAACCCAACTGTAACTAATCTTCAAACCCCAATTGTAAAATTAGATAAATATATTTTGAGATTTTTTTCATTTCTACCTTGTAGAGAATTGAAAGACGGAGCTAACCCAAAACAAATGAGGTCAATCGGACATCGTATGAAGGAGTTATGATCAAAACGGTGACATTTTTATTTGTATCCAGGAAGAATTACGGTTGGGTTGGGCCAATAAACCCAACCGTAACTCTGGCCTCTTGGAGGCCCAAAATGCTCAGAGTTACAGTTGGGTTTATTGGCCCAACCCAACCGTAATTCTTCCTGGATACAAA